>NW_026507288.1:0-32500 GCF_026875155.1 Cherax quadricarinatus
CTTTAATTTTCCAAACTTGCTTGTTGGTTTAAAATTTGTAAAAAAAGTTTATTCATATGCATTATCAGCATTTTGGTTCTGTAGTCTTGGTGTGATCAGAGCATGTCTCTTTTAAATTCTGCATCTTTCGTGCAAGCATTTGAAGAACAGTAACATATAAAATATCCACAATATACATTCACTGAATACATCGCATGGGGAGATAGGGAGAGAGACAGGGAGAGAGAAAGAGGGGGGGGGGGGAGGGGGGGAGTGAGAGAGACGGGGGCGTATTCACGCATGAAGCTGTTGATGCGTGCAACAAACACAGAACGTTGGGCTTGGGAATTGTGGGGGTGATACCCACATCGATGGAGTAGCTCCTCTTCCAAGTAGAGGAGTAGTACCGCACCAGAGTGGGTTTGGAATATATCCATAGGTGCAACAGTGGCATTAGTACAAATGCAATCTAAAATGTCCCTCTTGGACTTCTGGTCATCAGTGACCCGAAGTCTGATTCTTATATTGGGCATGATGCCCAATATGCTGGAAAAAAAAAAACTTTCCTTTGTGACTCTTAATCCTGCCTCAGCTGATTTATGAAGGTCAGCCCCTAACATAGCCTACCCTTGAGGGATAGAGGGGGACGAGGCCTAAGGTAATGATCGCCGGGTTTAATAACCGCAAGGCTATGGGATGGTCATCTTGCCTTGTTTTAGGTCGATAAAGGCGAAGTTGCTGAAAAAAAAGGGAAAGGTAGAAAGACAGCAGTATAAAGAATGTGTGCGTGATTTGGAATTGTTCCGGATGCCATTTCCTCTAATGCCCCATTTTTAATATTTTTTTTAACAATAGGTATATTTTATTACATAATATGGTGCACAAGACTTAAAAGGATGCATTGCTGGTACAAAGATGGCATATACAATACATGAGGTTTGAGGGATACATTTCTAGCAATTATTGCAATGTACGTATGTATTACCCTAGTTGAGGTTGAGGGGTCGAAATATGGCCCTGGCCCGCCTCTTCACTGGTCGTTTCTTGGCACTTTTCCCGAACCGGGAGCTTTATCATACCTCTGCTTAAATATGGGATGGATCCTGCCTCCACTACATCGCCTTTCCCAAAAATATTTCCCCTTCCTGACTACTCTTGGGTGAAGAAAAATTTCCAACATCCCCGTGATTCATCTGTGTCTTCAACTTTCCCAAATGTTTTTCCCAAAATTTTCTGGTTTCCCAAACACTGGAAAATCCTGTCTTTGTCCCCTTTTCAAAATTTCCCCTCAGTATTTTGGGATGTCGTTAATGTCCCCCCTATCTCCCCCCTTTCCCCCAGTGTCGTAAAGGGTTTATTTCCCTTTTCCTCTTCTCGTAGGACATTCCTCTTTTGCTTTTGGGGGCTGTCTTGTTTCAAACCCCTTTTTACTTTCTCTAGTTTCCTTACGTGCTTGGCTAGGTGGGGTTTCCCAAATGGTGCCGCTTTCCCCCAATTTTGGGGGCCCAAGTACACGGTTTTTACAGGGTCCTGAACGATTCCTTATTAAGGGTGTCGGGGAAAAACTTTTCCCGGGGGTTTTTCTGGCCCCATTGCTGTTTATTAAATTTTGGTTTATTTTGCGCTTTAGGAAAATGTGCCTGGTGTTTTTCTCCCCCCTAAGATCTTTTCCCTTGGGAAAGAGGTTTGTAGTCTCCCGGCCCCCTAGATTGCACTCCGTCTGCGGTTTTTTTTTTTTTTTGCCCTTCCCCTTTTTCCCTTTACTTTGCAATTGGTTTGGGGTTTTAACTCCAGGGGGCCAGTTGTGGACCAGGTCCTTTCAGCCTGTTAGAACCCCTTTTTAGTTTCTGCCTGGTCTTCGATCGAATGAATTCTTCTTTTTCAAAATCACGTCCCTCTGCAAACAGGGACACTTTGGGGTCTATTCCCTTTCCCTCATTTTTCGTTCAAAAAATTCCCGGAAAAAGCACTGGTCCTTTGGACTGACCCCTGTGGGGCCCCCCTGGTCACAGGTGCCCCCTCTGAACCTCGCCACGTACCATGGAAATCGCTGCTGTCTTCCTGACAAGTAGTCCCGATTCTTTTAAGTGCCTTCCCCGTTATCCCTGCTTGATCCTCAAGTTTTTTTCACTAATCTCCTTTTGTGGAAAATGTTTTCAAACGCCTTCTTGAAGGCCAAAGATTTTTTATGTATGTATGTAGGAGTGTGGAGGAGTGGGGGAGGAGTGTGAAAAGGGGGGGTGGGGGGTGTGGAGGGGTGGTTAAAGAGTGTGGGGGGGGGGTGGGGGGGGAGGATTGGGGGATGGGGTGGGTTTAAAAAGTTTTGGGGGGGGTGGTGGGGGAGTTTTTGGGAAAGGGTTTGGGGGAGGAGTATGGAGGGGGGGGGGGGTGGGTGGGGGGTGGTTGGAAAAAATTAGGGGTGGGGGAGGGGTTGGGGGGGGGTGGAAAATTTTGAAAGGGGGGGTGGGGGAGTGTGGAGGGGGTTTTTATTTAAGTGGGGAAGGGGTTTGGGGGAAAGAAAAATGGAAACGATGGAGGAAGTGGAAAAGGGGGGTGGATGATGTGGAGGGGGGTTTTGGAGGGGTGTGGAAAGGGGGGTGGGGGAGTGTGGATGAGTGGTGGGGGAGTCGGAGGGTGGTGGAGGAATTTTGGACGGTTTAGGATTAGGGGTGGAGGGGGGTGGAGGGGGTGTTTGAGGAAGGGTGGAGGAGTGTAAGGAGGGGGGGGGAGGATTGTGGAGGGATGGAGGGGGGTGTGATGGGATATTTTGGGGGAGAGAGGAAGGGGTAGTGGAGGAGTCTGGAAAAAAAATCGTGGGGGAAGAGTGGAGAGGGGTAGTAGACGAGTGATGAGGGGATAGTAGAGGTGTGGAGGGGGTAGTGGAAAAAAATTTTGAAGGGGATAGTAGAGAAAAGATAGGGGATAGGTTTTAAAGGGTTGTGGGGGGGTTTTTGGGGGGGTGTTTTGGGGGGGTTTTGGGGATAAGTGTAGGGAGTGGGGAGGGGTGGGGAGTGGAGGTGAAGGAGGTGTGGAAGGATGGAGTAGGAGGGTTTCAAAGGGGGTGGATTTTGTAAAGAATGGAGGGGTTTTTGGAGGAGTGTGGAGGGGTTTGGGGATGAAATGTGGAGCGATGGAGGAGGGGGTGTGGGGCGAAAGGGGGGGTGGGAAAGGGGGGTGGAGGAGTGTGTAGGGGTGTGGATGGGTGGTGGAGGATGTGGAGGGGTGGTTTGGGGGAGTGTGGGGTGGGGATAGTTTTGGAATGGTGGTTTGGGGGAGTGTGGAGGGGGGTTTTGGGGAAATGTGGGGGGGGAAAAAGGTCGTTTGGGGGAAAAAGGGGTGGAAAAAGGGGGTGGAGGGGGTGGGGAGGGTTTGGGGGGGTGGTGGAGGAAATTGGAGGGGGGGTTATTGGGGAAGTTTTTAAGGGTGGTGGAAAGTGTGGAGGGGGGTGGAAGGGAAAGGGGTGGAGGGGGTGAGGAAATGTGGAGGGGGGGTTGGGGGAATGTGAGGGGGTGGGGTGGGGGTTTGGAGAAGTTTTGAAGGGGTGGGGGAGAAGTGTGGGGGGGGTGGGGTGGAAGGGGGGGTGTGGAGGGGGTGGTGGAGGGTGTAGAGGAGTGTGGGGAAAGGGGGGTGGAGAAGTGGGAGGGATATTGGAGAAGGGGTAAAGGATGGTTTGGGGAAGTGTGGAGCATGGAGGAGGGGGTGTGAAAAGGGGATGGAGGAGAGTGGAAAAGGGGTGTGGAAGGGTGGTGGAGGGTGTGGGGGGTGGTAGGGGGTTTGGGGGTTTTGGGAAAGGGGGGTGGAGAAAATTGGGGGGGGTGGTGGAGGGGTGGGAGGGGGTGGGAAAAGGGGGTGGGAGGGGTGGTTGAGAAATGAGGGTTTCGTGGGGGAAAGTGTAGGGGGGGCCCGGAGAAGTTTTGGGGGAGTGGAAGGAAGGGGGGGCGAATTTGGGGGGAGTGGGAAAAGGGGGGTGATGGGGGGGAGGGGGGTGGGGGAGTTTTGGGGGGGGTGGAAAAGGAAAAGTGGGAAAAGGGGGGTGGAAAATTAAGGGGCGGGGGGAGGATATTTTTAAAAAATTTTGGGGGGTGGTGGAAGGGGAAGGTGGGGGGGGGTGGGAGGAGAAACGTAATGGGGAGTGTGGAAAAGGAAATTTTGGGAAAAAATTTTTAAGGGGTGGGGGGAGTGGGAGGGGGGGGGGGGTGGGGGAGTGTGGAGGGGTGGTTGGGGAGGGGTGTGGCAGGGGGAAAAAAATTGGGGGAGGTTTGGGAGAGGTAAAATTGGGGGGGAGGGGGATTGGGGGAATGGGGTTTGGGGAAGGGGTGGTGGGGGCGGGGCAGGGGTGGGGAGTTGGGGGATGGGGAATGTGGGGGGTTGGGGGAAAGGGGTGGGAGGGGGGATTGGGGAGGGTTTGGGGAGGGGGTGGAGGGGAGGGGTAAGGGGGAAAATGTTGGTTTTAGGAAATTGGGGGGTGTGGGAGGAGTGTTTTGGGGGGGTGGAGGTCGGGGAGGGGGTGGCCCCAGTTAGGCGGGAGGGGTGTGGAAAAGGGTTGGTAGGGGAGGTTTTAGGGTGGTTTTGGGAAAAGGGGGAGGGTGGTGGGGGTGGGGCCCGGGGCAGTGAAAGGGGTTTTGGAAAGGGTTGGGGGGGGTGCAGGGGGTTTTGGATGAGTGTGTAAAGGGGGGGTGGAGGAGTGAAAACAAAGGGGAAGGATGGGAGGTGGGGAGCATTTTGGAGGAAATTTTTTGGAAAAGGTGAAAGGGGGGTGTAGGAGTGTGGGAGGGGGTGGTTTGAGGAGGTTTAAATTTTAGGGGGGGTGGAAAGGGAAAGGGGGGTTGAGGTTGGGTTTGGGGGAGGGGGTGGGGCCGGGGTGGGGGAGTGTTAGGGGGTGGGAGGGGATGTTATAAGGGGGTTTTTGGGGGAGATGAAGGGGGGGTGGAGAAGTGTGGTGGGGTTGGGGGAAATTGAAAGTGGGAGAAATGTGGAGCCGGGGGGGGGAGGAGTGTGGAAAGGGGGAAAGGGGGGGAGGGTGTGGGGGGGGGTTTTGGGGGGAGTTGGAAGGGGGGGTGGAAAATGTGGAGGGGTAAGGAGAAGTGTGAAAGGAAGGGGGAAAAAGGGAAATGTGGAGCCGGGTGGGGGAGGGGTGGAAAGGGGGGTGGAAAGGAAATGGGGAGGTGGGGGGGTGGAGGAAATGTGGGGAGGGGTGGTGGGGAAATGTGGAAGGGGGTTTGGGGGAAAAATTGAGCGGGGGGGGGGGAGGAGGTTTTTTGGAAAAAGGGGGTGGGGGGTTTGGGGGGTGTGGAGGGGTGGTGGAGGAAGTGGGAGAAGAGGAAAGGGGGTTTAAATTGTGGGAAAGGGTTTTGGGGGAGGATGTGGGGGGGTTTTAAAAAAGATGGGAAAGGGGTGGGGGGTTGGGGAAAAATTGGGGGATGGGCTTTTTGGGGGAAATGTGGAGGGGTATGGGGGGAAATGGAGGGGGTGGAAGGGGAAAAAAAGGGGGTTGGGGGATTTGGGGGGATGGGGAGGGTTTTGGGAGGGTTAGGAGGGAGTGGGGGTTGGTGGGGGAAATGGGGGGAGGGGTTTGGGGGAGGAAATGGGAGGGGGTGGAGGAGGTGGGGGGTAAAGGAGGGGGTGGGTGGGTGAAAATTGGGGGGGTTGGGGTTGGGGGGTTTGGGGGAGGGGGTGGAGGGGGTGGGGGAGGGGTGTGGCATGTGGGGGGGAGGGTGTGGAGGGTATGAGGATTTTAGGGGTAAATTGGAATTGGGGGGGTTTTAGGGGGGGAAAGGGGGAGGGGGGTAAAAGGGGGGTGGAGGGGTTTTGGAAGGGTAGGGGGGGGAGGAGGGGAAAGGGGGGAAGGTTGGGGAGATGTGGGGGTTTTTGGGGGAAGGGTGTTGGGGGTGAGGGGTTTTGGGGGAGGAGTGTGGAGGTTGGTTTTTGGGAGTAAAGGGGGAGGGTGTGGAAAAGGGGGTGTTGGGGTGTAAAGGGTTGGTGGGGAGTGTGGAGGAGGTTTAAGAGGTTTAGAGGGTGGAGGAGGTTTGGGGGTTTTGGGGAAAAGGGGGAAGGGGTGGGAAGGGGGGGGTGTGGGAGGGGGGGGGGGTTAAGTGGAAAGGGGTGTTGGGGGGGTGGAAAAAGTGTGGGAAAAGGGGTGGGGAGTGTGGAGGGGGGGTTTTCAGGGTGGAAGGGGGGGTGGGAAATGTGGAGGGGTTGGGAATTTAAGGAAGGGGGAAGGGGGGAGGATGGAGGGAAGGGGGTGAAAGGGTGGTAAGGGGTGTGGAGGGTTGGGGGAGGAGTGGTTTGGGGGAGTTGGAAGGGGGTGGTGGGAAATGTGGAGGGGGGTTTGGGGAGAAATGTGAAATTTGGGGGAGAGTGTGGAAAGGAGGGGGTTGAAAATGAAAGGGGGGTGGAGGGGTGGGGGGAAAGGGGTGGGGAAGGGAAAGGGGGGGAGAAAATTTGGGGGGGTTGGGAGTGTGGAGGGGGGAAAAAAAGGGTTTTGGAGGGGTGGTTTAAAGGGGGAAGGGGGAAGGGGGGTTTTGGTTGGAATTTTGGAGGGGTGGGGAGAATGTAGGGGGGTGGGGGGAGTTTTTGAAGGCGAGTGTGGGAAAAGGGTTTGTTTAAAGGGGGGTTTAAAAGTGTGGGGGGGTTGGGGGAGGAGGTTTGGGGGAAAAGGGGGTGGAGGAAGTAAAGGAGATTTGGGGGGGAATGGGGTAAAAAGGGGTGGGGGAGGGGGAAGGGGGTGGAGGATTTGGAGGGGTGATGGAGGAGTGTAGAGGGGTGTTGGAGGAGTGTAGAGGTGTGTTGGAGGAGTGTAGAGGGGTGTTGGAGGAGCGTAGAGGGGGTTTGGGGGAGTGTATAGGGGTGGTGGAGGAGTGTATGGGTGGTGGAGGAGTGTGGGAGGGTGTGGAAGGGTGTGGAGAGTGTGGAGGGAAATTGGAGAAGTGTGAAGGAGTGGTGGAGAAGTGTGAAGTGATATAGGAGGAGTGTGCAAATGTGGTGGAGGAGTGTGGAGGGGGTGGTGGAAAGGGGTGTGGAGAGGTGGTATAGAAGTGTGGAAAAGGGGGTGGGAGAGTGTGGATGGGTGGTGGAGGAGTGTGGATGGGTGGTGGAGGAGGTGAGGAGGTGTGGTAGAGAGTGTGGAGGGGTGGTTGAGAAGTGTGGATGCGTGGGGGAGAAGTGTGGAGGGTACTGGAGAAGTGTGAAGGAGTGGGGGAGAAGTGTGGAGCGATGGAGGAGTGTGGAAAGGTTGGTGAAGGAGTGTGAAAGATGAAGGAGTGGGAGGTGTGGTGGAGGAGTGTGGAGGGGTGGTGGAGAAGTATGGAGGGGTGGAAGTATGGAGGGGTGATGGAGAAGTATGGAGGGGTGATGGGAGGTGTGGAGGTTTGGTAGAGAAGTGTGGAGGGGTGGTGGAGGAGAGTAGACTTGTAATGGAGGAGTGTGGAGGGAATTGTGGAATATTGTTTAGGGGTGGTGGTTGTAGTGTGGACTTGTAATGGATAGAGTTTAGAGGGGATAGTGGAGGGTTGTAGAGGGGTGTTGGTTTGGAGGAGTGTGGACAGGTGGTGTAGGAGTGTGGAGGGGTTGTGGATGAGAGTTAACTTGTAATGGAGGAGTGTGGAGGGGATAGTGGAGGAGAGTAGAGGGGTGGTGGTGGAGGAGTGTGGAAGTGTGTTAGGAGTGTGGAGGGGTTGTGGATGAGAGTTAACTTGTAATGGAGGAGTGTGGAGGGGATAGTGGAGAGAGTAGAGGGTGGTGGAGGCGTGTTGGGACAGGTGGTGGAGGAGTGTGGAGGGATGGTGGGGAGTGTGGAGGGTTGGTGGAGGAGTGTGGAGGGTGGTGGAGGAGTGTGGAGGGGTGATGGAGGAGTGTGTAGGGGTGATGGAGGAGTGTGGAGGGGTGATGGAGGAGTGTGGAGGGTGTGGAGGAGTGTGGAGGGGTGGTGAAGGAGTGTGGAGATGTGGTGTAGGAGTGTTGAGGAGAGGTGGAGGAGTGTGGAGGGGTGGTGGACGAGTGTGGAGGAGCAGTGTGGAGAGGTAGTGAAGGAGTGTTGAGGGGGATGGAGAAGTGTGGAGGAGTGGTGGAGTGTGCATGGGCAGTGAAGGAGTGTAGACGGGTGGTGGAGGAGTGTGGAGGGGTTGTAGAGGAGTATGAAGGGGTGGTGGAGGAGTGTGGAGTGATGGAGGGGGGGTTTTCAAGGTGTTGGAGAAGTGGATAGAAGTGTAGAGGTGTTGTGGAGGAGCGTGAAATGGTTGTGGATGAGTGTGGAGGGGTGGTGGAGGGAGTGCGGAGGAGTGGTGGAGTGTGGAGATGGTGGTAGTGTGAGGAGTGGTGGAAATTGTGAAGTGGTGGTGGAGGAGTGTGGAGTGGTGGTGGAGGAGTGTGGAGTGGTGGTGGAGGAGTGTGGAGTGGTGGTGGAGGAGTGTGGAGTGGTGGTGGAGGAGTGTGGGAGTGGTGGTGGAGGATGTGGAGTGGTGGTGGTGAGTGTTGTTACGTTTTGAGTCTTTCTTTTCAGAGAGGAGCCCCGTTAGTAACAACAGGTGATCAGAGAGGAGCCCCGTTAGTAACAACAGGTGATCAGAGAGGAGCCCCGTTAGTAACAACAGGTGATCAGAGAGGAGCCCGTTAGTAACAACAGGTGATCAGAGAGGAGCCCGTTAGTAACAACAGGTGATCAGAGAGGAGCCCCGTTAGTAACAACAGGTGATCAGAGAGGAGCCCCGTTAGTAACAACAGGTGATCAGAGAGGAGACCCGTTAGTAACAACAGGTGATCAGAGAGGAGCCCCGTTAGTAACAACAGGTGATCAGAGAGGAGCCCCGTTAGTAACAACAGGTGATCAGAGAGGAGCCCCGTTAGTAACAAACAGGTGATAAGAGAGGAGACCCGTTAGTAACAACAGGTGATCAGAGAGGAGCCCCGTTAGTAACAACAGGTGATCAGAGAGGAGCCCCGTTAGTAACAACAGGTGATCAGAGAGGAGACCCGTTAGTAACAACAGGTGATCAGAGAGGAGCCCGTTAGTAACAACAGGTGATCAGAGAGGAGCCCGTTAGTAACAACAGGTGATCAGAGAGGAGCCCCGTTAGTAACAACAGGTGATTCAGAGAGGAGCCCCGTTAGTAACAACAGGTGATCGAGAGGAGCCCCGTTAGTAACAACAGGTGATCAGAGAGGAGCCCCGTTAGTAACAACAGGTGATCAGAGAGGAGCCCCGTTAGTAACAACAGGTGATCAGAGAGGAGCCCCGTTAGTAACAACAGGTGATCAGAGAGGAGCCCCGTTAGAAAACAACAGGTGATCAGAGAGGAGACCCTTTTAGTAACAACAGGTGATCAGAGAGGAGACCCGTTAGTAACAACAGGTGATCAGAGAGGAGACCCTTTTAGTAACAACAGGTGATCAGAGGAGGAGCCCCGTTAGTAACAACAGGTGATCAGAGAGGAGCCCCGTTAGTAACAACAGGTGATCAGAGAGGAGCCCGTTAGTAACAACAGGTGATCAGAGAGGAGCCCGTTAGTAACAACAGGTGATCAGAGAGGAGCCCCGTTAGTAACAACAGGTGATCAGAGAGGAGCCCCGTTAGTAACAACAGGTGATCAGAGAGGAGCCCCGTTAGTAACAACAGGTGATCAGAGAGGAGACCCGTTAGTAACAACAGGTGATCAGAGAGGAGACCCGTTAGTAACAACGGGTGATCAGAGAGGAGCCCCGTTAGTAACAACAGGTGATCAGAGAGGAGCCCGTTAGTAACAACAGGTGATCAGAGAGGAGCCCCGTTAGTAACAACAGGTGATCAGAGAGGAGCCCGTTAGTAACAACAGGTGATCAGAGATGAGCCCCGTTAGTAACAACAGGTGATCAGAGATGAGCCCCGTTAGTAACAGGTGATCAGAGAGGAGCCCCGTTAGTAACAACAGGTGATCAGAGAGGAGCCCCGTTAGTAACAACAGGTGATCAGAGAGGAGCCCCGTTAGTAACAACAGGTGATCAGAGAGGAGCCCCGTTAGAAAACAACAGGTGATCAGAGAGGAGCCCCGTTAGTAACAACAGGTGATCAGAGAGGAGCCCCGTTAGTAACAACAGGTGATCAGAGAGGAGACCCGTTAGTAACAACAGGTGATCAGAGAGGAGACCCGTTAGTAACAACAGGTGATCAGAGAGGAGACCCGTTAGTAACAACAGGTGATCAGAGAGGAGCCCCGTTAGTAACAACAGGTGATCAGAGAGGAGCCCCGTTAGTAACAACAGGTGATCAGAGAGGAGCCCCGTTAGAAAACAACAGGTGATCAGAGAGGAGCCCCGTTAGTAACAACAGGTGATCAGAGAGGAGCCCGTTAGTAACAACAGGTGATCAGAGAGGAGCCCCGTTAGTAACAACAGGTGATCAGAGAGGAGCCCCGTTAGTAACAAAGGTGATCAGAGAGGAGCCCCGTTAGTAACAACAGGTGATCAGAGAGGAGCCCCGTTAGTAACAACAGGTGATCAGAGAGGAGCCCCGTTAGTAACAACAGGTGATCAGAGAGGAGCCCCGTTAGTAACAACAGGTGATCAGAGAGGAGACCCGTTAGTAACAACAGGTGATCAGAGAGGAGCCCCGTTAGTAACAACAGGTGATCAGAGAGGAGCCCCGTTAGTAACAACAGGTGATCAGAGAGGAGCCCGTTAGTAACAACAGGTGATCAGAGAGGAGACCCGTTAGTAACAACAGGTGATCAGAGAGGAGCCCGTTAGTAACAACAGGTGATCAGAGAGGAGCCCCGTTAGTAACAACAGGTGATCAGAGAGGAGCCCCGTTAGTAACAACAGGTGATCAGAGAGGAGCCCCGTTAGAAAACAACAGGTGATCAGAGAGGAGACCCGTTAGTAACAACAGGTGATCAGAGAGGAGCCCGTTAGTAAAACAGGTGATCAGAGAGGAGCCCCGTTAGTAACAACAGGTGATCAGAGAGGAGCCCCGTTAGTAACAACAGGTGATCAGAGAGGAGCCCCGTTAGTAACAACAGGTGATCAGAGAGGAGCCCCGTTAGTAACAACAGGTGATCAGAGAGGAGCCCCGTTAGTAACAACAGGTGATCAGAGAGGAGCCCCGTTAGTAACAACAGGTGATCAGAGAGGAGCCCCGTTAGTAACAACAGGTGATCAGAGAGGAGACCCGTTAGTAACAACAGGTGATCAGAGAGGAGCCCCGTTAGTAACAACAGGTGATCAGAGAGGAGCCCCGTTAGTAACAACAGGTGATCAGAGAGGAGACCCGTTAGTAACAACAGGTGAAGACCCACTTACGTCTTCTTACTCTTTTTAAATACACATATATAAATATCAGGCAAAAAAGTTGTATAATGCTTTATCTGGTTTTATTCAGTATAATACTAAGCTTATAGTCACTTAGTAATTTAAATAATTGATAAAATTTAGGTATACCTTTTCTTATAAATTCATATGTACACAATCACTGTAGTTACATAATCAAAGTCAAGATCAATGAACCACAAGATAGTGCGCCTTTACCACCTCCTCAGTCAGTTATATACACTACAGCTAGAACTGGTTAGAGACTATTACGAGACTTTAATAGTGGGAGAACACAGACGTGGTGTATTGCTTCAATTATATAGCTGACTGCACAGACGCAGCCCGTCAAGTATTCCTAGACTGAAGTAATCCTAGCAACCTTGGTTGAACCTAGGAATCCTGGTTTAAAGGTTCTCCTGAGACTTGCAACAAGAGAATAAGGGAGCTCCGTGGCTTGGTGCTTTCTCTACCAGAGGTGAGAATGAACTGCTATGAGTAAAACTCCTTAGCTTGACGTCACCTCGGAATGAGTGAGTTTGTGAAGCATAAACCACCACAAGATAATTCAACATATAAACACAAAACATCCTACAAAATAAATCAATAATTCCTGGCCAGATAATATTATGAAACTAGGAGTCTTTATTTTAGCTACGAATAAAGGTACCAGTAATATAATACTAAGTGAAAAAACCGTAATTACACACTAATCAATTGACCCTTCTTCAATTATGCACAAAGTGCGTAACAAGTGTGGAGGAGTGGTGGAAGAGTGTGGAGGGGTGGTGGAGTGTGAATAGGGGTGGAGGAGTGTGGACTTGCGGTGGAGGAGTGTGGAGAGGTGGTGGATAAGTGTGGAGGGGATGTGGAGGAGTGTGGAGGGGAGGTGAAGGAGTGTGCCAGTATGGAGGAGGGATGTGGGAGTGGTGGAGGATTGTGGAGAAGCTTGGAGGGGTGGTGGAGGAGTGTGGAGGGGAGGTGGATGAGTGTGCAGGGGTGGTGGAGGAGTGTGGACAGGTGGTGGAGGAGTGTGGAGGGTGGTGGATGAGTGAGGGAGGGGGGTTGAGGAGTGTGGACAGGTGGTGGAGGAGTGTGGAGGGGTTGTGGATGATAGTGAACTTGTGATTGAGGAGTGAGGAGGAGATAGTGGAGGATAGTAGAGGGGTGGTGGAGGAGTGTGGGGGTGGTGGACGAGAGTGGAGTGGTAGTGAAGGAGTGTTGAGTGGGTGGAGAAATGTGGAGGAGTGGTGGAGTGTGGAGGGGTAGTGAAGGAGTGTGGAAGGGTGGTGGAGGAGAGTGGAGGGGTGGTGGATGAGTGTGCAGGGGTGGTGGAGGAGGGGTGGGGAGGAGGTGAAGGAGTGTGGAGATGTGGTGGAGGATTGTGGAGAAGTGTTGGAAAGAGTGTGGATGGGTTTGGTGTAGGAGTGTGGAGGTGTGGTTGAGGAGTGTGAATGGTGGAGGAGTGTGGAGTTGTCGTGAAGGAGTGTGGAAAGGAGGTGGATAAGTGTGAATTGGTTGTGGAGGAGTGTTGAGGGTAGGTGAAGGAGTGTGGAAGAATGGAGGAGGAGTGTGGAGGGGTGGTAGAGGAGTGTGGAGAAGCATTGAGGGGTGGTGGAAGAGCGTGGAGGGGTATTGGAGGAGTGTTGAGGGTTGGTCGAGGAATAAGAAGGGGCGGTGGAGGAGTGTGGAGTGATGGAAGAGGAGTGTGGAGGTGTATTGTAGGAGTGTGGAGGGGTAGTGAAAGAGTGATGAGGGGGGGAGAAGTGTGGAGGAATGGTGGAGTGTGCAGGGGTAGCGAAGGATTTTGGACGGGTGGTGGAGGAGTGTGCAGGGGTGGTGGATGAGTGTGCAGGGGTGGTGGATGAGTGTGCAGCGGTGGTGGAGGAGTGTGGACAGGATGTGCAGGAGTGTGGCGGGCTGGTGGAAGAGTGTGTAGGGGTGGTGGAGGAGTGTGAATAGGGGAGGAGGAGTGTGGACTTGTGG
This sequence comes from Cherax quadricarinatus, assembly GCF_026875155.1. NCBI lineage: Eukaryota > Metazoa > Arthropoda > Malacostraca > Decapoda > Parastacidae > Cherax > Cherax quadricarinatus. Next base: position 13,240 of record NW_026507288.1, read on the forward strand.
TGGAGTGTGGAGAGGTGCTGTAAGAGTGTGGAGGAGTAGTGAACGAGTGCGGAGGAGTGGTGGAGGAGTGTTCAAGGGTGGTGAAGGAGTGTGTAGGAGTGTTGAGGACTGTGGAGGGGTGGGGAGGACTGTGGAAGGGTGGTAGAGGGGTGTGGAGTTGTGGAGGAGAAGTATGAAGCAGAGGTGGAGGAGTTTGGAACGATGGAGGAGGAGTGTGGAAGGGTGGTGGAGGAGTATGGAGGAGTGTGGAGGGGTGGTGGGGGAGTGTGGAGGGGTGGTGGAGGAGTGTGGAGGGGTTTTGGAGGAGTGTGGAGGTGTGGTGGAGGAGTGTGAAGAGTGGTGGAGTGTGGAGGGGATGTGGATTATTGTGGAGGGGTGGGAGGAGTAGCGTGGAGGAGTGTTGTAGGAGTGTGGAGTGGTGGTGGAGGAGTGTGGACAGGTTTGAGGATTAGTGTGGAAGGATGGTGAGGATTGTTGAGGAGGGGTGCAGAAGTGGGAAAGGGGTAAATGGAGGATTGTGGAGGGATGGAGGAGGAGTGATGAGGGGATATGGAGGAGAGAGGAGGCGATAGTGGAAGAGTCTTGAGGAGATAGTGGAGAAGAGTGGAGAGGATAGTAGACGAGTGGGAGGTATGTTGGAAGAGTGTGGAGGGTTGGTGGATAAGTGTGGAGTGTGGTGGAGGAGTGTCGAGGGGAGGTGAAGGAGTGTAGGGGTTGGTGGAGGAATGTGGAAGGGTGGTGGAGGAATGTGGAGGGGGTGATGGATAAGTGTGGACAGGTGGTGGAGGATGTGGATGGGTGGGGGAGGAGTGTGGAGGAGTGGTGGAGGAGTGTGGAGGGGGTGGAGGAGTGTATAGGGTTGGTAGAGGAAGTGGTGTAGGGGTGGTGGAGAAGTTTGAGGGGTGGTGGAGGAGAGTGGTCTTGTAATAGAGGAGTGTGGAGGGAAGAGTGGAGGAGTGTGGAGGTGTGGTGGAGGAGGAGTGTGGACAGTGGTGGAGGAGTGTGAGGGGTTGTGGATGAGAGTTTGGGCTTGTAATGGAGGAGTGTGGAGGAGATAGTGGAGGAGAGTAGAGTGGTTGTGGGAGGCGTGTGGACAGTTGGTAGAGTGTGAAGGGATGGTGGAGTGTGGAGGGTTGGTGGAGGAGTGTGGTGGGGTGGTGGACGAGTGTGGAGGGTTGGTGGAGAAGTGTGGAGCATAGTGGGAGGAACGTTAAGGTGTGGTGGAGGAGTGTGGAGGGGTGGTGAACGAGTGTGGCGGTTGTGGTGGGGTTTGGAGGGGTAGTGAAGGGTGTGGGAAAGGTGGGTGGATGAGTGTGGCAGGGGTGGTGGATGAGAGTGCAGGGGTGGTGAGGAGTGTGGACAGGGGGTGAAGGAGTGTGGAGAGGTGGTGGAGGAGTGTGGAGGAGTGTGGAAGATGGTGAAGGGGTGGTATAGGAGTGAGGAGGTGTGGTTGAGGAGTGTAAGTTTGTGGTAGAGGCGAGTGGAAAGGAGGTTGATAAGTGTGAGGGTGTGATGTGGAGGAGTGTGGAGAAGCCTTGAGGGGTGGTGGAGAGTGTGGAGGCGAGGCGGAGGGTGTCGAGGTGTGTCGAGGAATAAGAATGGGTGGTGGAGGATTGAGGAGTGATGGAGGAGGAGTGTTAAGGGTGGTGGAGGAGTGTGGAGGAATGTGGAGGGGTGGTGAGGAGTGTGGAGGAGTGTGGAGCGGTGGTGACGACTTTTGGAGGGTAATGGAGGGGTGTGCAGGTGTGTTGGGAGAAGTTGCGAAGCGGTTTTGGAGGAGTGTGAATTGTGGTGGAGTGTGGAAAGGAGGTGGATAAGTGTGGAGGGTGTGGTGGAGGAGTGTGGAGGGTAGGTGAAGGAGTGTAGAAGAGTGTGGTGTGCTGGTGGAGGAACTGTGGGGGTGATGGAGAAGTGTGGAGCGGTGGTGGAGTGTGCAGCGATGGTGGAAGAGTGTGGAAGGGTGGTGGAGGAGTGGGGAGGAGTGGTGGACGAGTGTCGAGGAGTGGTGGAGTGTGGAGGGGTGGTGGAAAATTGTGTAGGTGTTGAGGAGGAGTGTGGAGAAGCGGGGGAGGAGTGTGGAGAATGGTGGAGGATTGTGGAGGAGTGGTGGTGGGGTGTGGAGGGGTGGTGGAGGAGTGTGAAGAGGGGTGGAGGAGTGTGGACTTGTGGTGGAGGAGTGTGGAGTGGTGGTTGATAAGTGTGAGCGGGATGTGGAGGAGTGTGGAGGGAGGTGGAGGAGTGTGGAGGGGAGGTGAAGGAGTGTGGAAAGGGTGGAAGAGGGATGTGGGGGTTAGTGGAGGATTGTGGAGAAAGCATTCAGGTGGTGGAGGAAATGTGGAGGGGAGGTGGAGGGATGTGGATGGGTGGACGAGAAGTGTGAAGGGTGGTGGAGGAGTGTGATGCGATGAAGGAGGAGTGTTCAAGGGTGGTGAAGGAGTGTGCAGGAGTGTGCAGGAGTGTGGAGGGGTGGTGGAGGACTGTGGAAGGGTGGTGGAGGAGTGTGGAGTTGTGGAGGAGAAGTTTGAAGCAGTGGTGGAGGAGTTTGGAGCGATGGAGGAGGAGTGTGGAAGGGTGGTGGAGGAGTGTGGAGGAGTGTGGAGGGGTGGTGGAGGAGTGTGGAGGGGTTGTGAAGAAGTGTGGATGGGTGGTGGAGGAGTGAGGAGGAGTGGTGGAGAGTGGATAGGTTGTGGAGGAGTGTGGAGGTGTGGTGGAGGAGTGTGGAGGAGTGTTGTATGAATGTGGAGTGGTGCTGTAGGAGTGTGGAGGAGTAGTGAACGAGTGCGGAGGGGTGGTGGAGGAGTGTGGTCAGGTTGAGGATTAGTGTGGAGGGTGGTGGAGGAGTGTTGAGGAGGGGTGGAGGAGTGTAAAGAGGTAATGGAGGATTGTGGAGGGATTGAGGAGGAGTGATGATTGGATATTGGAGAAGGGAGGTGGGCGATAGAGGAGGAGTCTTGACGAGATAGTGGAGAAAGTGGAGAGGATAGCAGAGGAGTGTGGAGGGCATAGTGAGGAGTGTGAAAGGGATAGTGAAAGAATGTGAAGGGGATAGTAGAGGAGAATTGAGGGGATAGTTGAGGAGTGTGGAGGTGTGTTGGAGGAATGTGGAAGATTGGTGGATAAGTGTGGAGGAATGGTGGAGGAGTGTGGAGAAGCAAGGAGGGGTTATGGAAGAGTTGTGGGGGTAGTGGAGGAGTGTGGAGGGGTAGCCTTGGAAGTGTGATGGGGATGCGGAGGAGTGTGGAGCGATGGAGAAGGAGTGTGGAAGGGTGGTGGAGGAGTGTCTAGGAGTGTGGGGGTTGTGGAGGAGTGTGGAGGGGTGGAGGAGGAGTGTGGAAGAATGGTGGAGGAGTGTGGAGGGTGGTGGAGAAGTGTGGCGGGGAAGGTGGAGGAGTGTGGAAAGGTGGTGGAGGAGTGTGGAGTGGTGGTGGAGGTGTGTAGAGATGTGTTGGAGAGAGTGTGCAGGGAGGTGGAGGAGGGTGCATTGGAGGTGGAGGAGTGTGGAGGGTGGTGGAGTGTTGAGGAGTGTGGATGGTGGTGGAGAAATGTGGAGGGGTGGTGCAGAAGTGTGAAGGAGAGGTGGAGAAGTGTGAAGGAGTGGTGGAGGAGTGTGGAGCGATGGAGGAGGAGTGTGGAAGGGTGGTGGAGGAGTGTGGAGGAGTGTGAAGGGGTATTGGAGGGGTGCCGAGGGGTGGTGGAGGCGTGTGGAGGGGTCTTGGAAGAGTGTGGAAGGGTGGTGGAGGAGTGTGGAGGGGTGGTGGAGGAGTGTGGACAGGTTGTGGAGGAGTGTGGGATGGGGTGGAGGAGTGTGGAGGGGTGGTGGAGGGTGGTGGAGGAGTGTGGAGGGTTGGTAGAGAAGTGTGGGAGAGGTGGTGGAGAAGTGCGGAGGGGTGGTGGAGGAGGCGGTCTGTAATGGAGGAGTGTGGGGGGAATAGAGGAGGAGTGTGGAGGGAATAGTGGAGGAGTGTGGAGGGGTGGTGGATGAGTGTGGACTTGTAATGGTTGAGTGTGGAGGGGATTGTGGAGGAATGTGGAGGGTGTGGTGGAGGAGTGTGAACAGGTGGAGGAGTCTGGAGGGGTTGTGGATGAGAGTGAACTTGTAATGGAGGAGTGTGGAGGGGATAGTGGAGGAGAGAAGAGGTGTGCTGGAGGCGCGAGGACAGGTGGTGGAGGAGTGTGAAGGGATGGTGGAGGAGTGTGGAAGGGTTGGTGGAGGAGTGTGGAGGGGAGGTGGACGAGTGTGGAGGGGTTGTGGAGAAGTGTGGAGCGGTAGCGGAGGAGTGTTAAGGATGGTGGAATAGTGTGGAGGGGTGGTGAAGGAGTGTGGAGGTTGATGAGGAGTGTGGAGGAGTGTGGAGGAGTGTGGAGGGGTGGTGGACGAGTGTGGAGAGGTGGTGGAGGAGTGAGGAGCAGTAGTGAAGGAGTTTGAAGGGGTGGAGAAATATTGAGGAGTGGTGGAGTATGGAGGGGTAGTGCAGGAGTGTGGATGGTATTGGAGGAGTGTGCAGGGGTTTGGGATGAGTGTGCTTGGTGTGGAGGAGTGTGGACAGGAGATGAAGGAGTGTGGGGGGGTGGTGGAGGAGTGTGGAGAGGTTTTGGAAGAGTGTGGATTGGTAGTTGAGGAGTGTGAATAGTGGAGGAGGTATAGTTGTGGTGGAGGAGTGTGGAAAGGAGGTGTATAAATGTGGAGGAGTGCTGGAGGAGTGTGGAGGTAGGTGAAGGAGTGTTGAAGAATGGAGGAGAAGTGGGGAGGAATGGTGGAGGAGTGTGGAGAAGCTTTGAGGGGTGCTGGAAGAATGTGGAGGGGAGGTGGAGGAGTAGTGAGTTGTGGTCAAGGAGTTGAAGGGTGGTGGAGGAGTGTGGAGTGATGGTGGAGTGTTCAAGGGTCGTGAAGGAGTGTGGAGGAGTGTAAAGGGGTGGTGGAGGAGTGTGGAGGAGTGTGGAGCGGTGGTGGAGGACTGTGGAGGGGTGATGGGGGAGTGTGCAAGGGGTTGTGGAGAAGTGTGAACCGGTGGTGGAGGAGTGTGGAAGAGTGGTGAAGGAGGTGGAGGGGTGGTGGAGGAGTGAGGTGGGGTTGTTGAGAAGTGTGGATGGGTGGTGGAGGAGTGAGGTGGGGTTGTTGAGAAGTGTGGATGGGTGGTGGAGGAGTGTGGAGGTGGTGGATGTGGAGGGGTTTTTGAGGAGTGGGAGGGGTGGTGGGGTGGAGGAGTGTGGAGGAGCGGTGGAGTGTGGGTGGGTGGTGGACAATTGTGGAGGTGTATAGGAGTGTGGAGGAGTGGGGGAGGGTTTGGAGTGGGGGTCAAGGAGTGTGGAGGAGTGGTGGAAGAGAGAGGAGGGGAGGTGGGGAGTGTGAACGGTGGTGTAGGAGTCAGGAGTTGTTGTGGAGGAGTGTGGAGAGGTGGGGATAAGTGTGGGGAGGGTGGTGAAGGAGTGTGGAGGGGAGGTGAAGGAATGTGGAGGGATGGAAGAGGAGTGTGGAGGGGTGGTGGAGGAGTGTGGAGAAGCATAGAGGGCGGTGGAGGAGTGTGGAAGGTAGGTTGAGGAGTGTGGAGGGGTGTGTCGAGAAGTGGAATGGGTGGTGGAGGAGTGTTGAGCAATGGAGAGGAGTGTTCAAGGGTGGTGGAGGATGTGGTGGAGTGTGGAGGGGTGGTGAAGGACTGTGGAGGGGTGATGGTGTAGTGTGGAGGGGTGGTGGAGAAATGTTAAGCGGTGGTGGAGAAGTGTGGAGCGATGGAGGAGGATTGTGGAAGGGTGGTGGAGGAGTGTGGAGGACTGTGGAGGGGTGGTGGAGGTGTGTGGAGGGGTTGTGGAGTGTGGAGGGGTTGCGGACGAGTGTGGAGGGGTGGTGGAGGTGTGTGGAGGAGTGGTGGAGTGTGGAGGGGTGGTGGAAAATTGTTGAGGGGTGGAGGAGGAGTGTGGAGGAGTGATGGAGGAGTGTTGAGTGGTGGTGGAGGAGTTTGGAGGAGTGGTGGACGAGTTAGGTTAAGTTAGGTTAGTTAGGTTAGGTTAGTTAGGTTAGGTTCGGTTCGGTTGAGGGTTAGGTTAGGTTAGGTTAGGTTAGGTTAGGTTAGGTTAGGTTAGGTTAGTTTAGGTTAAGTTAGGTTAGGTTAGGTTAGGTTAGGTTAGGTTAGGTTAGGTTAGGTTAGGTTAGGTTAGTTTAGGTTAAGTTAGGTTAGGTTAGGTTAGGTTAGGTTAGGTTCGGTTAGGTTAGGTTAGGTTAGGTTAGGTTAGGTTAGGTTAGTTTAGGTTAAGTTAGGTTAGGTTAGGTTAGGTTAGGTTCGGTTCGGTTAGGTTAGGTTAGGTTAGGTTAGGTTAGTTTAGGTTAAGTTAGGTTAGGTTAGGTTAGGTTAGGTTATCTACTTCACTACACATCACTACAAAGTACTTCACTACACCACTACACTGCACAAGTCAGTACTTCATAATTGTCACTACACTTCAGTCATCGCTTCCTGACAATCATTGTTCAGTCATCAGTTGAGTTTCAGTTGATGGCTCTGACGAAATATTGTAGAATAAATATCAATTTATATACTTTTCCAAACGTACCCCCACAGCAGAGTTGGTAAAGCATCTGACTCTGCAACAAAGAACGTGGGTTCCAACCCCACCTCCACCTGTTTGATTCTTTCACCTGAATTCATTGTGAAGTGTATTTAGTCACAACTAGATCACAATGGATGAACAACGGGCGATTGCTTCTAGAGGAAATTAGAAATGGAAGAAGAAAATGGAAAATGAGAAAATCCTGCGGCAGGAAGTTTCCAAAAAGGAAAGAAATCCTTGAACACAATAGAATGTTACAGCAATGTTTGTTGATCAAGAGAATAAGTCATACAAACTGATATGAAGGAGAGAGCTAAAAAAAGGACGCTTGGAGAAGCAAGAAAAATGTAATAAGAAGTTACGAGGATCTTGAATTGAAGGTTTAAGTTGTTAGGAGTAGTTGTTAATATAAGGAATTTATGTTATTATTATTAGAAGTTTCTTATGTTGTTATGAGGAGTTTCATGTGTTGCTATGAGGAGTTTCATGTGTTGTTATGAGGAGTTTCATGTGTTGCTATGAGGAGTTTCATGTGTTGCTATGAGAAGATTCTTAATTTTTAATGAGGAGATGAAGGAATAACAAACACTCACACACTCACTCACACACACACACACACACACACACACACACACACACACACACACTCCTAGTGGTATATATCTGTGATCTAGTCTTGGAGTGTGTCGCTGGGGGCGGTGACACCAACAGTAGTGTACACGTCGCACGTTTTACCAAGAACCCGCTGACTTTGTCTATAAAGCAAGGATATTTTGCATCTTGTATTGCTTGTACATATATACATCATTGTGTCACGGAAACAAGTACCCACGAGGGTAAGAAACCAAAACCCTGACGTTATACCCGCCAACTATACGTTAGGTGGCCAGAAGGACTGCTAGCTTTGTCTCCTGACGCCGGTCACATTGTGGGTGTGGGGAGCTACGTCCCAGGGTTCCAGTTCCTGTCACGCCGCAGTATTTCTCTCTTTATAAACACAAAATAAAATTTAAGATAATTTTTAGTGAGCATATATATATTATCAAGGAACTATAGTTCCTTGATAATGTGAGAGGTCACGAAAGCGCTTGGAATTTCAATATTTTTTTCACAGTGGTTCTTCTACATATTGTGATACCACCTGTTTACTGTGATTTTATTGCATGTATACCTATATATATATTTGAGAGGCTCATCGCCTCAATAACTACAACCATTCACCCACCACTCCCTCTCACCCACCACCACTTTTTACCCACCGCCTTTCACCCACCACTACCACTACCTCTCACCCACCACTCCCTCTCACTTACCACCGCTTCTTACGCACCACCTTTCACCCACCACTACCTCCACTTCTCACCCACCACTACCTTTCACCCACCACCACTTCTCACCCACCACTACCTCTCACCCACCACCACTTCTCACCCACCACCACTTCTCACCCACCACTACCTCTCACCCACCACTACCTCTCACCACCACTTCTCACCCACCACCTTTCACCCACCACTACCTCTCACTCATCACTACCTCTCACTCATCACTACCTCTCACTCATCACTACCTCTCACTCATCACTACCTCTCACTCATCACTACCTCTCACTCATCACTACCTCTCACTCATCACTACCTCTCACTCATCACTACCTCTCACTCATCACTACCTCTCACTCATATACTTACCTCTCACTCTACTCACTCCCTCTCACCCACCCCTCCCTCTCACCCACCCCTCCCTTTCACCCACCCCTCCCTCTTACCCATCACTACCCCTTACCCACTTCTCACCCACCACCACCTCTCACCCACCACCACCTTTCACCCACCACCACTTCTCGCCCACCACTACTACCTCTCACTTACCACTGCCTCTCACTTACCACTGCCTCTCACTTACCACTGCCTCTCACCCACCACCACTTCTCACCCACCACCACCACTACTACCTCTCACCTACCACTACCTCCCACTCACTACTACCTCTCACCCACTACTATCTCCCACCCACCACTACCTCTCACCCCTACCTCTCACCCACTACTATCTCCCACCCACCACTACCTCTCACCCACTACTACTACTCACCTACCACTACCTCTCACCCACCACAACCTCTCACCCACAACTTACCACACCTCTTCCCCCCATTTTCTCGCTTACTCTCTATTCTTATACTGTTGTTAAAAATTCTGGGCTTTTCAATTTCCTGTTGTCATTGTCAGTTCTCTGTTTTGCTTACAAGTGTTTGTCACTGCCTTAGAAATTACCCATGTGTTCTTAATTGTTAGGTGTTTTAGCGTTTTTATATTGTTACTTGTGTGTGTGTTGTGTGTTTGCGTGTGTGTGTGTTTGCATATTCGTGCTTTTGTGTGTGCGTGTGTGAGGAGGCATTGGTACAGGTGATTGCTATGGTAATCTGGCACCATCAGAGGTGGATCAAAGGAGGGGCTAGACCTCAGACGCTGTTAACACAATTGGTGATAGTACCCATTATTTCCCCGACTCTCCTGCAGTACCTCCTTTGTTGAACACGCAGAGATAAGTACTCACGCACACGGAAACACACACACACACACACACACACACACACACACACACACACACACACACACACACACACACACACACACACAACAACAACAACAACAATGGTAGAAGTGTTCTTCAAGAAATTGAAGCACTCCCTACTGAAAGTGTCTAATCAGCCAGTTTGTGATGATCGCTGTGTGGACTAGCAACAGCCTAGTTGACCAGGTAGCCAACAAGAAATCCTGTCTTCAGTCCTGGCTACGAGTGTTGAAGAACCCTTGAAATGGTTCGCAGGTATGTACACCCTGGTCCGTTCATCTCAGTCTGTCCCTATCCGCTCCTCTGAGTGTTTTGCATGGCGTAATAATATCCTTGTTGATCCTTCTCTCGTTTCGTTTGGTTTATCCACTTCATTCTATCCACATACTGGACGGGACAAGTTGGCTGCAAACTGTTGGACTTGATCTTATGACAATGTTTCATCAGGCGAGAGCTTTATCGTGATGCCACATACCTTGTGAAGGGCCTGACTTACGTTGTGTATTCGGTCATAAACGAGTCTTTATTAATATTGTTAGGAAGGCTCTAGAGCAGTGGTTCCCAAACTTTTTCAGCTTGTTACCCAATTTAACATGCCACATAAAGCATGTTACCCCTTTCACAAAATGTTGTTATTATTGATATATATGGATAAATTAAAACACTTGAGATATTTTCTTTTATTTATTGTATTTGAACATTGTGCATCTCTAATGACTATTACCAAAGATGTCAAGAACATCAGTGGGATGGATGGAGTTGCATACTTGAAGCTAGTTTAGGAATTCTTGGCTTCGTGGTTGAAAGTGCCAGTCTGGCATCGTTTGCAACATTCAAGCGAGTCCTCTTTTTTGTTTTCATACCCAGCACAGTTGAGAAGCCCTTCTCGCACAGATACGTTGTTGAGAATGATACCAACAACTTCAAGGCTCTCTTGGACAGAGTTGGCGAGTCAGGTAGTCGTGAAATCCAAAAGGAATCTGCATTTTGGTTTTGGAATTCGATTTTCAAGGCTTCATTGGCTCGCATTGTGATCCACTCTTCCTTTGCATCATGAATGGCATCATCAGGTACAGAGAAGGGATGAATGATCCACTGAAGAGTGGCTGTTTCTTGGTCACTCTCTGGAAAGTAGTGATGCATGCTTGTTTCAAGCCCCTTCAAATGGTCGCTCATTTCTTTGTTGATGGTCTGTAGAAGTGATCCAGTATCATGACTATTCTCCTCAACAAACTGGTCTAGGGTGGGAAACTGGGCGATCACTCCTTTCCCCAAGCGCCGAATCCAGAGTCTCAGTTTCCCCAGAAATGCAGTCACAGTGTGATGGGCATCAATGACAGTCGTGTTTCGGCCCTGGAGTTGCAGATTACCACTGTTCAGCTCCGCAAATATGTCAGCCAAATAACAAAGTCGAGAAAGCCACTCCTTATCGGTGAACTTGGTAGCAAAAGGAGATCCTTTTTGTTCCAGGAATTCCTAAACAGCTTTTCGGAGCTCAATGACTCAATGCTACTGAGTGACTTTTGTCCTGAAGCATACTTGTCAAAATACTTTTGGGTTTCCACACACTTAGCTATATATTTCTTCTTTTCTAATACTGTATATTAGTTTTTGATGTTTATTGTTATTTGGTTTAACTTTATTACTTACTTATAATAGGTTTACTTTACAACTTTATATACTAAGACAAAGTTAACAATAATCCTCATACCGGGTACCGCATTGTTTTCTTGATTTTCAGAATTCATAACTTTTTTTCTGTCACCCCTCCATTACCCCCCAAAAATGGTTAAATTACCCCCAGGGGGTAATTTACCCCCAGTTTGGGAACCACTGCCATAAATGCATATATTATACTCTTATAAATGTTAACAGAAGATACAAAGACCACGATGCTATATACAGAAACATGAATAAATTCATTTTAACAAATTAAAAACTATGAGGAATTAACTATGAGGAATTAACTGGACGGGAAGTTCTCCACTGGCTGGACTACGTTACCACACTACCCGGGTGGACGTATTTACACACCACAGATTTCTGTGTGTCCTCTTCTCTAATTATTTCTGTCTGTATATAAGGATATTAAAACATTGTGTTCTAGTATCATATGTGGGTAATGTTCTATGGGGTTGCCACATTTGTATAGTTAAGTTCCTCTTTGAGGAAATGCTGTGTTTGGGGTTCACAGTTCTCAACGATCAATGAGATCAATGAATCCATTTTTTTAGCTGAGCGAGTGTGTAGTAGCGTAGAGCACAACCAACAGAGTCCTGCCAGCACTGTTTCCAACAGAAACCTACTAGAGGTCTACCAAGAGTCTTCTGGTAACAATCCTTCCAATAGTATTCTTCGAATAGCATTCAGTCTTATACACTTGAATCCTACCAACAGAATCCTAAGAAAAGAATCTTACCAATAAGTCTTCTATCATATATTTACCAAACAGGTTACATACAGTATGTGACACTCATAAACAATATGTGACACTCTTACACATTGCTTAAACATTACACTCTTACAAAATATGTACACATGGCATTCATCAACACACAGTAACATGTACAAATGACACCCACACACAGTAACATGTACACATGACATTCATCAACACACAGTAACATGTACACATGACACCCATACACAGTAACATGTACACACATGACATTCATCAACACACAGTAACATGTACACGTGACACCCATATACAGTAACATGTACACATGACACATGTATTACTGTACTGATCTTCTGTGTTACTGTACTGTACTCTACACAAATAACCCGCACATCAAGCTTACTTTCCGCCAGACTAACACTCTTCGCACTTATCTCGTTCATACCTCTCCTCCCTCTACAGATGTTCCTGGTGTCTACTCTATTTCTTGCTCCTCCTGTCCTCTTCAATACTTTGGAGAAACTGGCCGATCTCTTTCTGACAGACTCAGGGAGCACAAAAAATAGTATTAGGTTTGCCGACACTAACAATGCTCTGTTCTGTCACGTCAGAGATCACAGCCATCCTATTGACTGGTCTTCTGCTAAAACTGTCTTCCCTACTTCTAACTTTAACAGTCGCCGTCTAGTTGAATCCTCTCTAATACACAACTTTCCTGGTATGAATCTTAGTCCTGGCTTCGTCTCTGTAGATGCCTTCCTTTCCCACTACATTGTAAAATGATTCAAACTTCAGAACACCCGTGACTTAACCTGATTCCTCATTTTTTCTTCTCCTTCCTCCCCTTTCCTCTTTCCTTTTTTTGTCTTTCTTTCTACTGTCGTGTGTTTCTGTTCCTTCATTTTTTTTTCAATATTTCCCCTTCCCTCCACCTCTGTACACTTGCTCTCCCTTTGAAGGAAAAGGAATTAGAGTCCACACAGAGGCGGATAAGATCAAGAAAGACTTCAGTAGGTATAGGGAGATGTAGACACCCTTCATGAGCCTTCTCTCTAAGGAAATCAAGGACATCATCAAGAGGATCATTGGTGAAGAGGGGCTCAACGTCAAGACTAAGCATCTTACAGGTTGGGAGAGAGCGAACCCGTTCAATGAAGTATTGAGAGTGACGGAGGTGGGCAGGAGAAAAAGTACCAAGAAAGGGAGTGTGGGTTTTTGCCAACCAAGAAGCAAGAGAATAAGAGACAGAATCTCTAGAGGATATGACAGGACGAAGAGGAATAACAGGTTTATGAGTTTTGGGAAGGCCATAGAAATAGGGAAGAGAGGGACAGATGACACGAAACCGTTGAACCGTTGAACAAGGACTCTCTCCGACATCTGTCGGAGAGAGTCCTTAGTTTCTTGTTGAAAGTTCTCTTGATGTGATCAAGAGAGTTGGAAACGAGAGGAGTGTAGGTACGTGAGTCAGAGAGCAAGACATCAGCTTCACGGAGGTAATCCTCGCGATCAAGGATAACTACCGAATTACCTTTGTCAGAAGATGGTATGACAATGTTAGTGTTAGATTTAAGAGAAGAAAGGGCAAGTTGGTAACGGCACGGAAGGTGGTGATTCTTAGAAAACAGACTATCAAGAGCAAGAAGGAGAGCACCACGAAAAGTGGACAAGTCAGGAAGATTACGGGAGCGAGATTGACGAAAGGAATCAAAAGAGCTAATCAGGGCAATACCAGCGCGAGGAGTAGGCGAAGTGGCAAAGGAAAGGCCAAAACCAAGAAGTTCAAGATCATACTGAGTGAGACAGAAGACAAGTTAGTAACACAGTCAGTGAGGGAGAATTTAGACCAAGGGCTGGCTGAGATGAGACGTTGAAGTTTATTCTGTAGTTTAGAAGAATGAATTTGTGTATTCAGGTGAGGAGTGTCAAAGGCAATGGTAGAGTGAAGGTTATAGAGATCTTGTGGGAGAGACGCAAAAAGAGCACGGTGACGCTGCCGGAGAGTAAAGAAGGCATCTTCAACCTGAGACTTTGTGGAAAGAATGAGCTGTTGAAGTAGGAGACGGGTATGAGCAGGAAAGGGAGTGCCCAGGGGGTTGGGTTACAGGAAATGGGAGAAGGAAGGTGGCAGAACTTGTTCAGCAAGACAGTCACGTAGGAAGCGAAGCTGATTCTTATGACGCCGGGTAGCAATAAGAGCAGCCTCATAAGATCGAAAGAGGGGTTTAAAAGAGGGAAGAACATTAAAAAAGTTGGAGAGAATATGACGCTTAACTGCGGGTTCCATAAATAACAAAAAAAGGCACAATACCGTGACTGGAACGATACACAAATAACCCGCACATAGAAGAGAGGAGCTTACGACGACGTTTCGGTCCGACTTGGACCATTTACAAAGTCACACTAACGAGCAGTAGAGCAGGACGGGTGTATATAGGCAGGAAGAGGTAGTGGTGGTAGTAGTAGTAGCAGTAGTAGTAGTAGTAGTAGTAGTAGTAGTAGTAGTAGTAGCAGTAGTAGTAGTAGTAGTAGTGGTAGTAGTAGTGGTAGTAGTAGTGGTAGTGGTGGTAGTGATAGTAGTAGAAGCAGAAGTAGTGGTAGTAGTAGTAGTGGGGAATAAGGAGGCAGAGCCAGTCAAATACAGAGAAAGGGGAGCACTGCAAGGGAGCTAGGTGCCCACAGAGGGAGAGCAAGTACACAGAGGTGGGGAAGAAGGGAAAGTGATGAAATGAATAATGAAGGAACAGAAACACGAGACAGAAGAAAGACAACCCAAGAGGAGAAAAAGGGAAAGAGGAAAGGGGAAGAGGGAGAAGAAGAAAAAGAGGAATCAGGTTAAGTCATGGGTGTTCTGAAGTTTGTAGCATTTTAATATGTAGTGGGATAGGAAGGTGTCTACAGAGACGAAGCCAGGACTAAGATTCATACAAGGAAAGTTGTGTATTAGATAGGATTCAACTAGACGGCGACTGTTAAAGGTGGAAGTAGGGAAGACAGTTTTAGGAGAAGACCAATCGATAGGATGGCTGTGATCTCTGACGTGACAGAACAGAGCATTGTTAGTTTCGGCAAGCCTAACACTAATTTTGTGCTCCCTAAGTCTGTCAGAAAGAGATCGACCATGTGCGGGTTATTTGTGTTACTGTACTGGTCTTCTGTGTTACTGTACTGGTCTTCTGTGTTACTGTACTGGTCTTCTGTGTTACTGTACTGGTCTTCTGTGTTACTGAACTGGTCTCCTGTGTTACTGTACTGGTCTTCTGTGTTACTGTACTGGTCTTCTGTGTTACTGTACTGGTCTTCTGTTAACATTGATACATCACAGTACATAACAGCGGTATGGGAGACATTAACACACAGTCGTACTGGCCAGGTTGTGGCGTCGTACTGGCCAGGTTGTGACGTCGTACTTGGCAGGTTGTGGCGTCGTACTGGCCAGGTTGTGACGTCGTACTGGTCAGGTTGTGGCGTCGTACTGGCCAGGTTGTGGCGTCGTACTGGCCAGGTTGTGGCAGCCACCACCAAAATTCTTATTGTCAAGAGATCGAATCATCCAAGTTGACAGTTTTTATGTTCATCACCGAAAGTTTTTGTTTTGCATCTGTGGTGGTGAATGTTTTTATGTCATTAATGAATTTATTCTACTTAAACGTGTGTGTGTGTGTGTATGTGTGTGGTGTGGGTGTGGGGTGTGTGTGTGGTGTATTTGTGTGTGTGGGGTGTGTGTGTGGGTTGTGTGTGTGTGTGTTGTGTATCACCTAATTGTGGGCCTTCCCTTTTCTACTTCTTGGCCCCTTTATATCACTTGTGAAGCTGTGTCGTGAGGTTGCCTCAACCAGCCTAAGACTAAAAAAAAAAAACTTGCTTCTTGACGTCCAGATTGCTCTGTTATCCCTTTTGAAAAAAAATACTATTGTTTTATTATTATTTTTATTTTTAAATAAAATTTTTAGTAGTAGTAGTAGTATAGTAGTAGTATAGTAGTTCCCTCGGTAGCTCTCTTTTCCCACATCTCACCCCACTATCTGGTTACCTTTCTTGATCATGTTTCCAGGTCCCTTCTTGGGCCCCCTGATCACTTTCTCCTCTTCAATTTTATTGTTTTTTAGTGCTTTCCTTAGTTCCTTGTCCCAGAACCCAAACTCTGTCCTCTCAGACGAACTCCCGTTTTCCCGGTAGCGTTCCCCACTTTCCCGAGGGCAGCGTTGTTGGGCCCTTCCCAATGCCTTGTTGGGTGGGAACTTGGGCTTGTCCAGCTGGTCTCTGCCGAGACGTCCAGGTGGGTGGAATTACAGGGGGGCACACAGAAAACTGCGTCCTGTAATTACACCCTCCAAGACAGATGACTTTCGTTTTATTACATTCCATTATTTATATACACTCACACTGACAATTATGTACACACACACACACACACACACACACACACACACACACACACACACACACACACACATATACACACTATCCCCCACACGGTGGGTGCAGACGTGGGTACACAAGGCTCCGAGAACCTTCGTGTTTTTGAGGCGTGCAATATCCCCTAGCAGTAATCAGTGGTAGTGACAAAGTCAGTGAACAAACCTGCGAGTGATAACTATAGTTATTAGTTGAAAAAATTCGAGGGGAAACCTAAATTCAGTATTTTCTTTTAAAAGTGCCAAACCGTTGTGGATCTACTAAGCACTGTTGCCACACAGATACAAACATAAAAAGATCAAAGTGAGTGTGGAAACGGGTGATCAAGAATTACCAGCGTTTGGTTAACAAGTGAAATGTGGGGCACCGTAATGTGAGAGTGAAAAAGTTAATAAGCAAAAGGAGAAAGAAAAAAAAAAAATATACAAACAAGGAAGGTGGCAGTAGGCCAAACTGAAGCAGTGACGTCCAACAGTTTGTATGCCATTATACATATAAAGTGTAACACCGAATGTGAAGGTATTCTGTAATAAGTGAAAAGTGAAATCACTGAGGAACGCGGGATGCATGAGCATATATGGTTATAAACATCACGGGTTGAAGGAGTTACAAAATAGTGATAGAAGGCCTATGTACGACGATACGTCATCAGCTTCCGGCAACTTGTCATCACACCGCTGCCAGCGCAAGTATTTCACCTGTCGAGGTTGCATTTTGCAAGGTTGAGTCTGGTCCTGCATCACTGTTTGATACGGTCACTCACTCCTGCAAGCCATTAAAAGAATTAGAGTAGAAATAGCATAGAGGAGAGTGCAAGGGGTAAAGCGGTAGTGAGGGGTAACGTCAGACACTTAAGCTGAGACATAGAGGAGAGTGCAAGGAGTAAAGCGGTAGTGAGGGATAACGTCAGACACTTAAGCTGACACAAGCTAAATTTTACAACCTAGCTAATTTCTGAATTTTAGAAGTAGAATCGATAAGTGTTACAAGTATTGGTAAGCTTAGAATTACTGGTATCTCCCGATATTTATTAGTAGTATGAATACTTAAAAGTGGGGGCACACACACACACACACTCAACCCACCCCACCACACACACACACACACACAACACACACACACACACACACACACATACACACATACCACACACACACCCCACACACACATAAACACACACACACATACACACACACACACACACACACACACACACACACACATGGGGGCCAAGATACATGGAGGGCTAAGTGATGGAGGTGGTACTGGAGAACTTCATGTACCAACACGTAAGGACACTACAAGAGAGAGAGGAGGATGAAACCAGCAAGGCTGGACTTAGTATTCACCTTCAGTAGTGCAGATATCGAGGACATCGCATTGAAAGACCCTTGGGGCCGTGACCATGTGGTTTTAAGCTTCGAATACACAGTAGAGCTACAAGTGGGGGGAGAAGAGGAAGGCCAGGACGAATGAAGCCAAACTACAAGAAAGGGACTACACAGGAATGAGGAACTACCTGAACGGGTTCAGTGGAACAGAGAAACTGGCAGGGAAGCCAGTTAATGAGATGATGGAATATGTAGAAAACAAAATGCAAGGAGGCTGAGGAGAGGTTTGTACCCAAGGGTAACAGGAGTAATGAAAAAAGCCAGGATGAGCCCATGGTTTACCCAAAGGTGCAGGGAGGCAAAAACCAAGTGTGCTAGGGAATGGAAGAAATATAGAAGGCAAAGACCCAGGAGAATAAGGAGAACAGTCGTAGAGCCAGAAACGAATGTGACAGATAAGAAGGGGAGGCCCAAAGACAATATGAAATGACATAGCAGCGAAAGCCAAATCTGACCCGAAACTGTTGTACAGCCACATCAGGAGGAAAACAACAGTCAAGGACCAGGTAATCAGGCTAAGGAAGGAAGGAGGAGAGACAACAGGAAATGACCGTGAAGTATGTGAAGAACTCAACAAGAGATTCAAAGAAGTGTTCACAGAGGAGACAGAAGGGACTCCAGAAAGACGGAGAGGTGGGGCACACCACCAAGTGCTGGACACAGTGCACACAACCGAGGAAGAAGTGAAGAGGCTAGATACCTCAAAGGCAATGGGGCCAGATAACATCTCCCCTGGGTATCGAAACAGGGAGATTGCCTGAGGCATGGAAGACAGCAAATGTAGTCCCAATCTTTAAAAAAGGAGACAGACATGAAGCATTAAACTACAGACCAGTGTCACTGACATGTATAGTATGCAAAATCATGGAGAAGATTATCAGGAGAAGAGTGGTGGAACACCTAGAAAGGAATGATCTCATCAACAGCAGCCAGCATGGTTTCAGGGATGGGAAATCCTGTGTCACAAACCTACTGGAGTTCTATGACATGGTGACAGCAGTAAGACAAGAGAGAGAGGGGTGGGTGGATTGCATTTTCTTGGACTGCAAGAAGGCGTTTGACACAGTTCCACACAAGAGATTGGTGCAAAAACTGGAGGACCAAGCAGGGATAACAGGGAAGGCACTACAATGGATCAGGGAATACTTGTCAGGAAGACGCAGCGGTCATGGTACGTGGCGAGGTGTCAGAGTGGCACCTGTGACCAGCGGGGTCCCGCAGGGTCAGTCCCAGGACCAGTGCTGTTCCTGGTATTTGTGAACGACATGACGGAAGGAATAGACTCTGAGGTGTCCCTGTTTGCAGATGACGTGAAGTTGATGAGAAAATACACTCGATCGAAGACCCGGCAGAACTACAAAGGGTTCTGGACAGGCTGCAGACCTGGTCCAGCAATTGGTCCCGGAGTTCAATCCCACCAAGTGCAAAGTCATGAAGAATTGGGGAAGGGGAAAGAAGGCCGCAGACGGAGTCAGTCTAGGGGGTCAGAGACTACAAAACCTCACTCAAGGAAAAAGTCTTGGGTGAGTATAACACCAGGCCCCTCTCCTGAAGCGCACTCAACCAAATAACTGCTGCAGCATATGGGCGCCTAGCAAACCTCAGAACAGCATTCCGAATCTTAATAAGGAATCGTTCAGGACCCTGTACACCGTATACGTTTAGGCCATATTGGAGTATGCGGAAACCCGTTTGGAACCCACACCTAGCCAAGCACGTAAAGAAACTAGAGAAAGTGCAAAGGTTTTTCAACAAGACTAGTCCCAGAGCTAAGAGGTATGTCCCACGAGGAGAGGTTAAGGGAAATCAACCTGACGACACTGGAGGACAGGAGAGATAGGGGGGACATGAAAAACGACATACAAAATACTGGGGGAATTGACAGGTGGACAAAGACAGGATGTTCCAGAGATTGGACACAGTAACAAGGG
>NW_026507288.1:35000-41788 GCF_026875155.1 Cherax quadricarinatus
ACGGGGTTCAGTGGGACAGAGAACTGGCAGGGAAGCCAGTTAATGAGATGATGGAATATGTAGCAACAAAATGCAAGGAGGCTGAGGAGAGGTTTGTACCCAAGGGTAACTGGAATAATGAAAAAGCCAGGATGAGGCCATGGTTTACCCAAAGGTGCAGGGAGGCAAAAACCAAGTGTGCTAGGGAATGGAAGAAATATAGAAGGCAAAGGACCCAGGAGAATAAGGAGACCAGTCGTAGAGCCAGAAACGAATATGCACAGATAAGAAGGGAGGCCCAAAGACAATATGAAAATGACATAGCAGCGAAAGCCAAATCTGACCCAAAACTGTTGTACAGCCACATCGGGAGGAAAACAACAGTCAAGGACCAGGTAATCAGGCTAAGGAAGGAAGGAAGGAGGAGAGACAACAAGAAATGACCGTGAAGTATGTGAAGAACTCAACAAGAGATTCAAAGAAGTGTTCACAGAGGAGACAGAAGGGACTCCAGAAAGACGGAGAGGTGGGGCACACCACCAAGTGCTGGACACAGTGCACACAACCGAGGAAGAAGTGAAGAGGCTTCTGAGTGAGCTAGATACCTCAAAGGCAATGGGGCCAGATAACATCTCCCCATGGGTATTGAGAGAGGGAGCAGAGGTGCTATGTGTACCCCTAACAACAAAATATTCAATACATCTATCGAAACAGGGAGATTGCCTGAGGCATGGAAGACAGCAAATGTAGTCCCAATCTTTAAAAAAGGAGACAGACATGAAGCATTAAACTACAAAACCAGTGTCACTGACATGTATAGTATGCAAAATCATGGAGAAGATTATCAGGAGAAGAGTGGTGGAACACCTAGAAAGGAATGATCTCATCAACAGCAGCCAACATGGTTTCAGGGACGGGAAATCCTGTGTCACAAACCTACTGGAGTTCTATGACATGGTGACAGCAGTAAGACAAGAGAGAGAGGGTGGGTGGATTGCATTTTCTTGGACTGTAAGAAGGCGTTTGACACAGTTCCACACAAGAGATTGGTGCAAAAACTGGAGGACCAAGCAGGGATAACAGGGAAGGCACTACAATGGATCAGGGAATACTTGTCAGGAAGACAGCAGCGAGTCATGGTACGTGGCGAGGTGTCAGAGTGGGCACCTGTGACCAGCGGGGTCCCGCAGGGGTCAGTCCTAGGACCAGTGCTGTTTTCTGGTATTTGTGAACGACATGACGGAAGGAATAGACTCTGAGGTGTCCCTGTTTGCAGATGACGTGAAGTTGATGAGAAGAATTCACTCGATCGAAGACCAGGCAGAACTACAAAGGTATCTGGACAGGCTGCAGACCTGGTCCAGCAATTGGCTCCTGGAGTTCAATCCCACCAAGTGCAAAGTCATGAAGATTGGGGAAGGGCAAAGAAGACCGCAGACGGAGTACAGTCTAGGGGGCCAGAGACTACAAACCTCACTCAAGGAAAAAGATCTTGGGGTGAGTATAACACCAGGAACATCTCCTGAAGCGCACTTCAACCAAATAACTGCTGCAGCATATGGGCGCCTGGCAAACCTCAGAACAGCATTCCGACATCTTAATAAGGAATCATTCAGGACCCTGTACACCGTGTACGTTAGGCCCATATTGGAGTATGCGGCACCAGTTTGGAACCCACACCTAGCCAAGCACGTGAAGAAACTAGAGAAAGTGCAAAGGTTTGCAACAAGACTAGTCCCAGAGCTAAGAGGTATGTCCTACGAGGAGAGGTTAAGGGAAATCAACCTGACGACACTGGAGGACAGGAGAGATAGGGGGGACATGATAACGACATACAAAATACTGAGAGGAATTGACAAGGTGGACAAAGACAGGATGTTCCAGAGATTTGACACAGTAACAAGGGGACACAGTTGGAAGCCGAAGACACAGATGAATCACAGGGATGTTAGGAAGTATTTCTTCAGCCACAGAGTAGTCAGTAAGTGGAATAGTTTGGGAAGCGATGTAGTGGAGGCAGGATCCATACATAGCTTTAAGCAGAGGTATGATAAAGCTCACGGCTCAGGGAGAGTGACCTAGTAGCGATCAGTGAAGAGGCGGGGCCAGGAGCTCGGACTCGACCCCCGCAACCTCAACTAGGTGAGTACAACTAGGTGAGTACACACACACACACACACACACACACACACACACACACACACACACACACACACACACACACACACACTCACACAATAATCACAACACATATACTCCTCTCATCCCTCTCTAACTTCTACGTAAACAGAAATTCCCTGGCACACTTAAAGTATGTTACTGTCCCAACTCTGTCACTCACACACTCATGTTCACAAATGTCGCTCAAACTCTCATGTTCACACATGTCACTCACACACTCATGTTCACACATGTCGCTCAAACTCTCATGTTCACACATGTCACTCACACACTCATGTTCACACATGTCGCTCAAACTCTCATGTTCACACATGTCACTCACACACTCATGTTCACACATGTCACTCACATACTCATGTTCACACATGTTACTCACACACTCATGTTCACACATGTCACTCACATACTCATGTTCACACATGTTACTCACATACTCATGTTCACACATGTCACTCACACACTCATGTTCACACATGTCACTCACACACACATGTTCACACATGTCACTCATGTTCACTCGCATATCTGCATTTTCTCTTACTTTTCTTAAAATAAAATTATATTGCACAGGGAATAAAACTGAAATAAAGAAATTCTTGAGCATTAATTCTGAGTCAACAAAGTGAAGAATGTTGTTATAAAGTATTTTCAATATAGTGTTATTAAGAGTTGTGATGATGTAAATAAGTGACTGTTGAGAGAAACTTGTATTGGATAAAACAAACAAGACTCTTCCATTTTACTTAAACTACTGATTGTGTGTGACTATTTGTTTAAGTAACTATCCTTACAGGTTACCATTCTGTCTTTGCTTACTGCTGTCTCTTACTGTATTTTTTTGTATGTCACTGTCCTGTTTTTGCTTGTTACTTTACTCTTCTTTCATGTTACAGTTCCATTTTAGTATGTTGATGTACTGGTGTTCTGTGTTAATGTACTGGTGTTCTGTGTTGATGTTCTGGTGTTCACTGTTAATGTACTGGTGTTCTACCTTGTTATATTTCCCTACAACATCTTCCACAACAGTGTCTCCCATAATGGCATCCATGTTTCCCAATACATTATTAAAACAAATAACAAATAAACAACACACACACACAGAAATAAAAATCTCCTTGTTGATAAAGTCGACCATTATGGTAGTGTCGATTTATTGACAAAAAGTATTTCATCGGCCAATCATGGAACCTGATTAATATTTCTGATACTGCTGTTTTTATTCACTTATATATTGTTCTGCTGTACATTTGCATCTCTGTCAATAAGTATAATGTCTTTGGGAACAATTAGCTTCTGTTATTTATTCAATGTTTGCCAGTTCGTCATTAATTATATTTTATCTTTCCCATCACTGTGTCAGTCACAACTCTGACATATTCATTGCTTGGCAAAATGAACAGGCAATAGACAAACACTAATATTTTATTTTACTTAAACAATATTTTACAGTTCTATCGAACACTTTGTCCAGCAGTTGTTAACTGTACCAGAAACAAAGGCTGGGACAAAACTTTATCCAGCAGTTGTTAACTGTACCAGAAACAAAGGCTGGGACAAAACTTTGTCCAGCAGTTGTTAACTGTACCAGAAAACAAAGGCTGGGACAAAACTTTGTCCAGCAGTTGTTAAGTGTACCAGAAACAAAGGCTGGGACAAAACTTTGTCCAGCAGTTGTTAAGTGTACCAGAAACAAAGGCTGGGACAAAACTTTGTCCAGCAGTTGTTAACTGTACCAGAAACAAAGGCTGGGACAAAACTTTGTCCAGCAGTTGTTAACTGTACCAGAAACAAAGGCTGGGACAAAACTTTGTCCAGCAGTTGTTAAGTGTACCAGAAACAAAGGCTGGGACAAAACTTTGTCCAGCAGTTGTTAAGTGTACCAGAAACAAAG
The DNA here is from genome assembly GCF_026875155.1 of Cherax quadricarinatus. Classification (NCBI taxonomy): domain Eukaryota; kingdom Metazoa; phylum Arthropoda; class Malacostraca; order Decapoda; family Parastacidae; genus Cherax; species Cherax quadricarinatus. The sequence goes on from NW_026507288.1 coordinate 39,052, forward strand.
GCTGGGACAAAACTTTGTCCAGCAGTTGTTAACTGTACCAGAAACAAAGGCTGGGACAAAACTTTGTCCAGCAGTTGTTAACTGTACCAGAAACAAAGGCTGGGACAACAGCAAGACTTACACAGTGTGATGTGAATCTAGAGATGCCACTAAAACTCAGGTATTATTTTACTGCAGCAACAATACTTCAGTACTTACGACAGTTTTAAATGGGTTTAGTAGCTACACCAGTTTTAAATGGGTTCAGTAGCTACACCGGTTTTAAATGGGTTCAGTAGCTACAGCAGTTTTAAATGGGTTCAGTAGCTACAGCAGGTTTAAATGGGTTCAGTAGCTACAGCAGTTTTAAATGGGTTCAGTAGCTACAGCAGGTTTAAATGGGTTCAGTAGCTACAGCAGTTTTAAATGGGTTCAGTAGCTACACCAGTTTTAAATGGGTTCAGTAGCTACACCGGTTTTAAATGGGTTCAGTAGCTACAGCAGGTTTAAATGGGTTCAGTAGCTACACCGGTTTTAAATGGGTTCAGTAGCTACAGCAGGTTTAAATGGGTTCAGTAGCTACAGCAGGTTTAAATGGGTTCAGTAGCTACAGCAGGTTTAAATGGGTTCAGTAGCTACAGCAGTTTTAAATGGGTTCAGTAGCTACAGCAGGTTTAAATGGGTTCAGTAGCTACACCAGTTTTAAATGGGTTCAGTAGCTACACCGGTTTTAAATGGGTTCAGTAGCTACACCAGTTTTAAATGGGTTCAGTAGCTACAGCAGGTTTAAATGGGTTCAGTAGCTACACCAGTTTTAAATGGGTTCAGTAGCTACACCGGTTTTAAATGGGTTCAGTAGCTACAGCAGTTTTAAATGGGTTCACTAGCTACAGCAGGTTTAAATGGGTTCAGTAGCTACACCAGTTTTAAATGGGTTCACTAGCTACAGCAGGTTTAAATGGGTTCAGTAGCTACACCAGTTTTAAATGGGTTCAGTAGCTACAGCAGGTTTAAATGGGTTCAGTAGCTACACCAGTTTTAAATGGGTTCAGTAGCTACACCGGTTTTAAATGGGTTCAGTAGCTACAGCAGTTTTAAATGGGTTCACTAGCTACAGCAGGTTTAAATGGGTTCAGTAGCTACACCAGTTTTAAATGGGTTCACTAGCTACAGCAGGTTTAAATGGGTTCAGTAGCTATAGGAATTTTAAAGTTGACTTTCCCGCAGACTTGAAGTAACTATGAACACAACAGCTGTATTAAAGCAATATATAGATCTAGTAAATCATAAATTATAATATGTACCTTACTGAAGACATGTTGGAAAATATTTTCATTCTGAAACAGAAATTATCAAAATGTAGATAAATGATGATCATAATTAATGATCAAAAGTCTATCAACATATATAGGAAATGTAAGATAATCAAATTGAGTCCAACGCTGGAATAATCATTTACAATGTACATCACACTAAATCCTCAAGACTGACACTCACTATCACACTACCCATAGTCCACACAGTTCATGTGTGTGTAGATACCATCCAGTCAAACACACACCACGTAGTCCACACAGTTCATGTGTGTGTAGATACCATCCAGTCAAACACACACCACGTAGTCCACACAGTTCATGTGTGTGTAGATACCATCCAGTCAAACACACACCACGTAGTCCACACAGTTCATGTGTGTGTAGATGCCATACAGTCAAACACACACCACATAGTTCACACAGTTCATGTGTGTGTAGATACCATCCAGTCAAACACACACCACGTAGTCCACACAGTTCATGTGTGTGTAGATGCCATACAGTCAAACACACACCACATAGTTCACACAGTTCATGTGTGTGTAGATACCATCCAGTCAAACACACACCACATAGTTCACACAGTTCATGTGTGCTATTACTAACCTTGTAACTGTCACAGTCTTAATAACAGTAGCGATATCGCTATGATTAATATAATTTTTTGTGGGTAATTTCTTGAATCATCATGGACTTCTACCATATTTAATGGTAAGATAAAACATTTAATGCTTGCACAAGGAATTCTCTTAACTCTAAAAATACTTGAATCAAAACTATTTTCTTTCTATGTTTTGCATCGTGATGCAGTGACTGCTGCAGCACCATAATATATAATAATAAATAATAATAAAATATAATAAAAATAATAATAATAATAATAATAAATAATTTTATTTCTAACAATAGTACATCAATGACATACTACTGCATAGAAACGCTTGTATGCTGGGTGTTGCTGCGACCACACCAGTCGAACTAAACCCTAGGTACCATTTTATACTGATAGGTCAACAGGACAGAGGATGTCTTAAGAAACCATGCTAATGGTTATCCATACAGGACACCGTAACATCAACACAGTGGATAGCCTCATATGTGACAGTATCACACTGGGTTTTCATGACTTCCTCATCATCTTCTTCACGATGGCACTTGTGCGGAGTAAAAGATCCAACACATAAAATATTATTTAAGATGTTGTTTGATTGTTCAGGAATATTTCTCTCTTTCCCATCTCTATAGGTATCTGAATTCTCTCGGCTCCCATCTTCCTTTGACTCCTCCACCTTTCCTTTCCATCCATCCCTCTCCTCTTTGCCACACATCCCTCCAACGTTTCCCTTTTTTATGACCCCTTTCCTCTCCCCCTGCAGACACGCCTTTACTTAAAAAACAATACTATTCTCTCTTTATTTAATAATTTTTTTAAATGTTTTTGT
>NW_026507289.1:0-19993 GCF_026875155.1 Cherax quadricarinatus
AATTAAAGGGGGAACCCGCAAAACCCGGAGGATATACAGGGGTGGGGGGGGGGGAATGGGAAGGGCATTCAGGTTTTAATTTTGGGGGAAACTGGACACGATCCAATTCCCTAAATAAAGGGGGCCCCTTTCACCAACTTTAAAAAGGAAACCCTTTCCCCTGGGGGTTTTTTCCCGATGAGCTTTTCCGGGGCTAACACCGGGTTAAAAAAAATTCCGGGGCGAAACCCATCGCCCTTGGGCCAAAATTTAAAAATTCTTGCTATAGAATAAACAGGGTTGCTGTCTTCCCAAAGCTCTGCGACTTCGCTGCAGAAAAATTTTTAAAGCCTAGTAAATTTTAAAGGGCCCTAGACAATAATCCCCCGAAAACACCACTCCGGTGGAATGTCTTCAGCCCCCACTACTTTAAATTTTCGAATAGTGTGTGGAAAATTACATTTACCCGTATTTAATTTAAAATTTTTAACTTTACCAGAAATTAAAACAAAGAAAATTTAAATTATTTATCAGAGTTACATGGGGACAAGTAGGAATCTGGGACCCCCAAAGGTCACAAAAAATGTCCCACTTCGACCCCTACCACTGTCATATCCAAAAGTTGCTCTGGCCTATTAATTCAAATGAAATAAAATCCCGGGAAATTTTCTGGTAAAAAAATAAATTTGTGGCTGTGTATTAAAATTAATAATTTTTTAATATTATAAAAATTTTAAATAACAAAAGGGAATTTCTTAATACACTAAACCAATTTGACGGAGATTAAGGGTATCATCCCCCAAAAAAAACCGGGGCCCTATGAAAAAAACAACGGGCCCAAAGGTTAAAACCAAAAGGGATTATCTAAAGGTTTCCGGAGCGGGTCTTGCCCATTTCGCCTGATATCTCAAGTTATGCAGGAATCCCACATCCAAAAAATTCGGCCCCTATTTGGAGGGGGTAAAGCCCAATTTTAACTTTAGACACGAAAATTTTTCCCCCTTATTCCTAACTTTTAGTGTCCAATTAAAACAACAAGGGGGGGGGGAAAAAGGGGCCCTTCGGGGCCAACGCAGTTTCCCATTTTTTGTAACATAATTTTTATTAAATAAAAGCAGGGGCCTATCTTTTTTACATATAACTACTGTTTTTCGGGAAAATAAAATACATTTATTTTCCACTTGGGGGGAAAAATTTCAAGTAAGAAACCCCTTATATTTCTGGTGTCATTAGTGGGATCCCCTAATTGGACCTGCTCCCTTTTATTATTATTATTATTATTATTTTTTATTATTATTACTTTTAAGAGAAAGGGAGAGGCAAAAACCCCTGTATAATAATAAAAAATTTAAAATTTAATAATAATAATGGAGATTATAATAATGGACATTTTTGTACTAGAAAATTTTTTTAGGCAGGTAAGTATTTTAAAATATCCAGACGATGATCAAAGGGAAAGCAGTTACCATTAGGCACTTTCTCAAACTGCTTGATTATCCCTTATTGGGGGAATGTAGAGATATAAAGTCTTGTAGAAAAAAATTAGTCAATTACAAGAAACTTTTAAAATTAAGCCCTTTCCACTTATACTTTTTTAAAGATAGGGAAAAAATTGAAATTTATCTGTATGTAAAAAATTATATGCACAACATTTAAATGAACAATGATAACATTATTTATCAGTTAGACAAGTAGGAATTTGGAAAATTTAGGTCCCCAAAAAAATGCCCCCCCCTTTCGATACCTACCACTGTCATACCCCACAAGTTGCTTGGACCTTTTAAATTTTAAATGAAATATACATACCCCAAAAGGAAAAGGATGGTAAAAAAATTAAATTTGGGGACGAAATTTTAAAAAAAAAGATTATTTAAAAAATTCAATAACATAACAGAAGGAAAATATTTTAATATCACTCAAAAATTTGACTGTTTTTAAATTTGGTATCAAACTCAAAAAAACCTCACTAACAAAATTTTTAGAAAACACTGGCCAAAAAATTATACAAAAATCTAGAGAGTTTAAATCTGGGGTTAAATGGGCTGCTTGCCCAAAGTCGCCCTTGATATCTCAAGTTTTGCAGGAATGCATGTCCAAAAATTTTCCCCCCTCCTTTTTGGAGGTGTCAGCCCAATTTAAACCTCTGGGAAGCACAAAAAATTCCCTTTCCCATTAAAAAAAAACGTTGTACCCAATTAAAAACCCAAGATGGCGGTATCCTTTTGCGCGACGCAGGCTTTCCGTTTTCTATGACAAAAATTATTTTTAAATACAGTATGGATCTATTTACTTTATAAATACTAAAATTTTTTTGGAAAATATTTCCGGGATTTTCCACAAAAGATATATTTTTTCTTTAAAAAAAATTTTAAAATTTAATTTTTTTTTACCAAAAAACTTTAGAAAATTTAAACCAAAACCTTTTTTCCAACAACGCGGGTTTAAATTTTAGTTCAAAATTATTGTTACAAAAATTTTTTCGCTTCCCCTTTGGGAAAGAAGAGCGTTGCTTTTTAAAACCCAAAATCGAAATTTTTAAACCTTTTCAGAACTATATTCCATATATAAAAAAAATTATATATAAAATATATAAAATATATATATTAAATATATTTATATTATATATATAAATATATAATAATTATTAGTTTAAAGGGCCCCAAGTTTTCCTGCAACCCCTTTTAAAATGCTTATTTTAAAGGGATTTTATTTTTCTATACGCTCCTGCATCTTTATCATCCCTTATCCACGGGATGAACATGGGGGGGCAAAATAAACGGCCCTCTTCGCAGCCAAAATAAATCCATTACGGGGACGACCTAACTTTAGTTGTCATTGTTGTGTAAAGGGCGTCCAAAAGGGGCCCGGGGCCATTTTTGGGCCATTTTAAACCAAACCCAAATTTTTTCTTGAATTGCTTTATATTTAAAGAGAAAAATTTTGACATTCTTCAGTCTTTCCTTGAAGTACTTAATGTGTTTTGTAGCCCGGGCGGCAGTGGGCCCCCCTGAAAAGGGAAAGGGACTCGTGTTTTACAACTTTAGTTTAATTTATGTACCTTGTGTTGGTGAGCACGCCCCTTTTTAAATCTTTTGGGGTTTTATTTCCATGAAATTTTATTGGGAATTCGTTTGTGTTATCTTTTTCCCCCCCAGTTTTTTGGGGTGAATATCACACAAGGTTTCTTAAAAGTGAAAGATGTTTAAAATTTAAAAGCGTGCAAGTCTGAATAGTTCGTTGTGACCGAAGGAAATGGAAATGTGTTTTGGGATATTCAGCTGGCCCCCCGCTTTTAAAACAAACAATAGATCTACAAATCTACATAAAAAAAAACGAATAAACCAAATTCGAACCAGTATTGAGGGTTTCTCCCATTCCCATTTCAATTAATTACGTTAGCTACTGTCACCTTCAGTACCCCCCAACTTTTTTTTTCCCCTTAAAAAGTTTTTTTGAAACATTCCATTTGACAATGGAACTTGGGGCCGTCGGCCACTGGTGGTGGGGATCCAACAACCCCTTTAAACCCCCTGCGGATCCCAATCTCACCCCCTGGGGTACAGGAAAAAAAACAAATGCCAAACCTGTAAGGGGCCCGTAGATAGGTATTTGGTGTTTAAAACTTTTTTTGCCGATATCCTGGAGAAAAATGGGGTTTGGGAAAACCCCTTTAAAATTTAGTTGAAAATTAAAATGAGCCGAGGGAGGATAAAAAACTTTAGCATGTAAAATATTTCAGATTTGTCCCTTGTATTTTTAAACTAATATAAATTTTTAAAAGTTTCTGCCCCCTTATTTGCTGTTTAGTTTGTTTCTTAGTTCCAAGGAGACGAAGACCTATATCCACTGAATTGAAGATTATTCAAACCAGTTTGTTTAATATGTTTATTATGCACCCCATACCCATCTGTGGGCGGGTTGTCAAAAGATTACAGAGGTACAAATTGGTTCCAGGGACTGGACTCCAAAGTTTAGATAGCTGAGCAATTACAGAGGTAATGAAACTCATAAATTTCAAAAGGTATAACATCACAATTTACAAAGGTAATGAAACTCCAGGGTAGGTCTAGTACAATTATGACAGTTACAAAGTATTTACAGATTACAGAGGTTGCGTAAATGGGTCCAGGGACTGGGCCCCCAAAGTTTTGATAGCTGAACTAGGTACAAAGGTAATGAACTCAAAGTTTACAAAAGGGTAATGAATCCTGTTCGAATGGTTACTACGTTTACTACATGGGACTACAATCATGAACAATCCCAGGAGTAATGAGCAATTCACACTTCCACACCGGTCACAACTGTAATGAGTTATTGGTGCAAATATTGATGTTGTGATACACAACACACACACACACACACACACACACACACACACCAACACAACACACCCCCCCCCCCCCCCCCCCAACACACACCACGTCATTCAGGACACTGTACACCGTGTATGTCAGCCCATACTGGAGTATGCAGTGCCAGCACCTGTTTGGAACCCGCACTTGACAAAGCACGTCCAAGAAACTAGAGAAAGTACAAAGGTTTGCGGACAAAGGTTAGTTCCAGAGCTAAGGGGAATGTCCTATGAAGAAAGATTAAGGGAAAATCGGCTGACGACACTGGAGGACAGGGGGCAGGGGAGACATGATAACGACATATAAAATACTGCGTGGAATAGACAAGGTGGACAAACGGACAGGGATGTTCCAGGGAGGGGACTCAGAACAAGAGGCCACCAATTGGAAGTTGGATGGACACAATGGTCAGAGAGATAGTAGGAAGTATTTTCTTCAGTCATAGAGTTGTAAAGGCTGTGGAATAGCCTAGAAAATGGACGTAGTAGGAGGCAGGAACCATACAACAGTTATAAGACGAGGTTTGATAAAGCTCATGGAGCGGGGGGGAGAGGGGCCCGTAGCAACCGGTTGAAGGGCGGGGCAGGAGAGTAGGACTCGACCCCTGCAACCACAAATAGGTGAGTACACAATAGGTGGTACACACACAATCTTCAAACCACGTCCCTGGAAACTGGGCAACACTTGAGGTATGGGAAGACGGCCAATGTAGTTCCCATTTTTAAAAAAGGAGACAGAAAAAGTGGGCACTAAGTATTATAGACCTGTGTATTGACGTGTATAGTATGCAAATTATGGGAAGAGAAGATTATCAGGAGGAGGAGTGGTGGAGCATCTGGAACGGAACAAGAGTATAAAAATGCCAACCTAGCAGGATTCAAAGAAGGCAAAATCCTGAGTCACAAACTTCTGGAGTTTTATGATAAAATAACAGAAGTAAGACACGAAGAGGAGGGGTGGGTTGATTGATCTTCTTGGACTGCAGAAGGCCTTTGGGACACCCAGTTCCTCACAAGAGATTAGTGCAGTAGCTAGAGCATCAGGCGCATATAACAGGAAGGGCCACGCAATGGATCAGGAGAAGCCTGACAAGGGAGGCACAAACGAGTCATGGTACGTAATGATGTATCACAGTGGGCACCTGTGAACGAGCGGGGGGTCCACCAGGGTCGGTCTAGACCAGTGCTTTATTTTGGTATATGTGGAAACGACATGATGGAAGAGTTAGACTCAGAAGTGTCCTGTTTGCTGATGATGTGACGTTAATGAGGAGAATTAAATCTGTTAGGACCAAGCAGGACTTCATGAGACCTGGACACGACTGGCACCTGGTCCAGCAAATGGCTTCTCGAATTTAATCCTGCAAATGCAAAGTCATGAAGATAGGGGAAGGGCACAGAGACCACAGACAGAGTATAGGCTAGGTGGGCCAAAGACTGCAACCTCACTCAAGGAGAAAGATTTGAGGGTTGAGTATAACACCGAGGCATGTCTCCGGAAAAAGCACACATCAATCAGAATAACTGCATGCAGATATGGGCGCCTGGCAAACCTGAGAACAGCATTCCGATACCTTAGGAAGGGAATCGTTTCAAGACACTGTACACGTGTATGTCAGGCCATACTGGAGTATGCAGCAACCTTTTGGAACCCGCACTTGATTTTAAAGCACGTCAAGAAACTAGAGAAGAAGTACAAAGGTTTGCCTCCAAGGTTAGTTCCCAGAGGCAAAGGGGAATGCCCTATGAAGAAAGATTAGGGGAAAATACGGTCTGACGACACTGGAGGACAGGAGGGTCAGGGGAGACATGATAACGACATATTAAAATACTGAGTGGAATAGAGAAGGTTGGACCAAAGGACAGGATTGTTCATGGAGGGGACACAGAAAGCAAGAGGGTCACAATTGGAAGTTGAGATACAAATGAGGTTCAGGAGATATTAGGAAGTAATTTCTCAGTCTAGAGTTGAGGCAGTGGAATAGCCTTAGAAAATGGACGTGTGGAGGCTGAGGAACCATACACAGTTTTAAGACGAGGTTTGATAAAGCTCATGGAGCGGGGACGGAGAAGAGAGTAGGGCCCAGTAGCTAACCGGTTGAAGAGGGCGGGGCCGGAGCTAAGACTCGACCCCGGCAACAACAAATAGGTGAGTACAAATAGGTGAGTTACACACGCACACTCACACACACACTCACACAAAACTTGTTCACACACTCCACACCCCACAACACACACACACACACAACACACACAACACACCACACAACACACACACACACACACACACACACACACACACATACACACCCACCCATCACACACACTCTTACACACACACACACACACACACACACAACACACACACACCACACAACACACACTCACACCACACACACCACCACACATATCACACACCACATGGGGAGAGCAAAGTTAAAGTTATGGGTTTTGATTTCAATCACAAGGAGATTGACTGGGGAAAATCTGGGAGCCCCCATGGGGGTCCCGAAACATGGAGGAGCCAAGATGATGGATGTAGTACTGGAAAACCTCATGCCATCATGTTAGAGACACTACACAGAGCGAGAGGGAGGATGAACCAAGCTAGACTGGACTTGTATTCACCTTGAGTTGTACGGAAATCGAGGATACTCATGTATGAAAGGCCCCTGGGAGTAGTGATCATTGTGGTTTGTGCTTCGACTACATAGTTGAGCTCCAAGTGAGAGAGTAGCAGGAATTTAGGCTGGGAAAAACCAAACTACAAAAGGGGGAATACAAGGCATTAGAACTTCCTTTTCAAGACAATTCAGTGGGAGAGGGAGAGGGAACTGACAGGGAAAAACAGTACAAGAAATGTGGACTATGTAGGCAACAAAATGCAAGGATGCAGTGGGAGGTTTGTTTTCAGGGGATACCAGAAATAATGGGAAGAACAGAACGGTCTTGGTTCACCCAAAGGTGTAGGGAGGCAAAAATAGTTGTACTAGAGAATGGAAAAGGTACAGAAGACAGAGGAAACTCAGAAAAAAAAGAGATTAGCCGAAAGAGCCAGAAAGAATATAGCACAGATAAGAAGGGAGGGCCTCAGTGGACATTATGAAAATGGACATAGATATCAAAAGTCAAGACTGACCCGAAGCTGTTGTACTGCCAATCTGGAGGAAAACAACAGTCAAGGACCAGGTAATAAGACTGAGGAAGGGTGATGGTGAGGAAATTTCACAAGAAACGACGGGAGGTATGTTCAGGAGCTCAACACGAGATGTAAAGAAGTATTTACAGTGGAAACCAGTAGGACTCGAGGAAATCAGAAAACAGGGGGGGTGGGGCACCAGCAAGTTGCTGGATGAAATACATATAACCAAGGAGGAGGTGAAGGAATCTTGCTGTGCGACCTAGACACCCCTCAAAGCGGTGGGACCCAGAAACATCTCTCCGTGGTTCTTAAAGAGGGTGCAGAGATATTGTGTGTACCATTAACATAAGATCTTCAACACATCATTTGAAACTGGGCAACTCCCTGAGGTATGGAAGATGGCAAATGTAGTCCCAATTTTTAAGAAGGGAGACAGACGTGAGGCATAAAATAAGACCTCGTATCATAACGTGTATAAATATGCAAGAAGATCATGGAGAAAGATCATCAGAGGAGGAAAAAAAAGAAAAACAGTGTATATTGACAACCAGCAACGGTTTTCAGGAAGGAAAATCCTGTGTTACAAACCTACTGAGTTTTATGATAAGGTGTCAGAAGTAAGGGGACAAGAGAGGGGTGGATCGACTGTATTTTTTTGGGACTGCAAGAGGCCTCTTCGCACAGTTCCTCACAAGAGGTTACAGCAAAGGCTAGAGGATCAGGCAGCCCCGGACTCACTTAACAGGAAAGGCACTGCAATGGATCAGGAGAATACCTGACAGTGGAGGCAAACAACGAGTCATGGTACGTGGGACGCAAGGTGTTGAGTGGGGCGCCTGTGACAAGCGGGTTCCACAGGGGTCAGTCCTAGGTCCTGTGTGTTCTTGGTATTTGTGGAACGACATAACGGAAGGGATAGACTTCAGAAGTTATCCTTGTTGCAGGATGATGAGAGTTAATGAGAAGAATCCAAATCGGATATGGGTTCAGGCAGGATACAAAGAGAACCTGGACAGGCTACAAGGCCTAGGTCCAGTAACTGGCTCCTTGAGTTTAACCCTGCCAATGCAAAAGTCATGAAGATTGGGGAAGGGCAAAGAAGAACGACAGGACACAAATATAGTTTAGATGGCAAAGATGCAAACGTCACTCATGGAAAAAGATCTAGGGGTGGTATAACACCGAGCATATCTCCTGAGGCGCACATCATCAGATATCTGCGGCAGGCATTATGGGCGCCCTGGCAACCTACGGATAGCGTTCCGATACTCAGCAAGGATTCGTTCAGACTATGTATCATTTACGCAGGCCCATACTGGAGTGTGCAGCACAGTATGGAATCCACACCTAGTCAAGCACGTTCAAGAAATTAGAGAAAGGTGAAAGGTTTGCCAACAAGGACTAGTCCCAGAGTACGGGGATTGTCCTATGGAGAAAAGTTGAGGGAAATCGCCTGACGACACTGGAGGACAGGAGGGTCAAGGGAGACATGATAACGGACATATAAAATACTTCGGCGGAATAGACAAGGTTGGACAAAGGGAGGGATGTTCCAGAGATAGGACACAGACACAAGAGGTCACAATGGAGTTGAAGACCTCAGAGAATTCCACAAAAGGGATGTTAAGAATAGTATTTCTTCAGTCATAGAGTGGTCAGGCGTGGGAATGGCCTAGAATGTGAAGTAGTGGAGGCGGGAACCATACATAAGTTTTAAGGCGAGTATGATAAGTCATGGGGCAGGGAAGAGTGAGGACCTGTAGCAATCAGTGAAGAGGCGGGCAGGGAGAGCTATGACTCGACCCCTGCAACCACAAATAGGTGAGTACACACTCACACACACACACTATTCATCCAACAACCACACACACACAAACACACCCACAACACACACAAACACACACATACACAAAACACACACACACACAAACACTCACAAACACACGACACACCACACAAACCTGTACCACACACACACACACACACCATCATACACCACACACACTCACTCATACACATCACACACACACACAAAAAACACACACCACACACAAACACACACACACACCAAAACACACACACATACACCACACACACAACACACACACACACACCACACCACACACTCACACACACACACCACACACACACACACACACACACACACGCGCGCGCACGCACAATGTTGTAATGCTTTATTTCAGCTTAGCAAGTCAGGGTATTTCTCCAGAAAAATGTCTGTAATTACCGCTGTGGATATAAAATTACTTTGCCTTTCTTGAAACACTTCCTGAGTGGTTGTTTCTAAATTCATGAATTTTATCGCCTCAGGTACATAATGACGCAGGGTGTGACAATAGTCTTCAACCCAGATAGAGTTTTTATAAGTGTGGAAATTTAAAGTTATTATTCTGAAACGGTACACATGTCTCGCTGTTCATACGAGGACCTCTCAGTATATACTCTGTATATTATACATGTAGGACAGCTTTCAAAACATTTCTAGTTTGATGTATTCTGACCATTATACTGGTAAGAAAGAAGTTGGATCGTGATCAGGGACTAACGTAAATACAATGAGCGTGAAGAGATGATGGAGAATTTCTGGGTTGGAGTAATTCCAACAAAACACCTGAAATTCCCCTTACTTTTCTTCCGGTACTTCTGGTGACTCGTTTGCGCTGTACAATGTGATTCACGGTTTTACGCTTCTGCGATATATATTAACCTGACATGCTTTCCTATATGTAATTTACCGTGGGCCCTAGAATGAGTACTATTATTCATATGTTAATAACAAGGTTTACCTTCGGAGCAGGGCCAGATAAGAATTGGGATTAGAGGGCTGCAGTCAGGGGTTCCGTCAGCGGGAGGGCCTTCCAGAGACTAGGTGAAAGTGTTCACAGTCTACTGCCTGCAAGTTTATAACTATTGTTATTTACATCACGTATACGAGTTCTAACAATGTATCAAACCTCATCCGCTAGGAAAATGATAGGATGGTAATGTGAACCTTCAAATCTAGGGACGCCAAGCCTATGATGATTCTCTTCAAATCTGCTTGTGCTCTCTAGGCTGGAATACTGCTGTACATTAACGGCCACCCCCTTCAAGGCTGGGACATTGCAGACTGGAGAGCGTACAAAGAACTTTCCCCGCACACATAAGTTGCGATAAGGAACCTAAACTACTGGGAACGGTTGAGGTCCTGATCTGTATTCCCTCGAAAGCGGCGAGTGAGAGACCATGATAATATACACTTGGAAGGTCCTGGAGGGATTGTACCAAACCTGCCACACGAAAAATCACTCCATATGACAGTAAAAGGACTCGGCAGGAGATGCAACTTCCCCAATGAAAAGCAGGGGCACCACGGTACACGGAGACAACACAGTAAGTGGACGGAGCCAAGATGTTTAACTGCCTCCCAGCATACATAAGGGGATTACCAATAGACCCCTGGCTGTATTTCAGAAGGCATGGTCAGGGACCTAAAGTCAGTACTTGACCAACGGGTGTAGTTCGTACGTCAGCTTTGCGTGCGGCAGCAGTAACAGCCTGGTTGAATTCAGACCCTGATTCCCCATGAGGCCTGGTCTCAGACCGGGCCGCGGGAGGCGTTGATCCCCAGAAACCTCCCAGGTAACTCCAGGTAATACGTTGAACTGTTGACTGTTGTGATTATTTTTTTCCTTTTGATAAATTGAGCACCTGTTGGCCCAGAGGCCTACAAAATCTTAATCCGGCTGTGCTTCGGAGATGCTGGGAGCTGAGTGATGTGTGGGCGCTATTACTAAGTAAAACGTGCAACAAGTATTGACGTAAAACAGCATTAACATATCTAAATTTTTTCTGTTCGAACTTAAACTGAACCCTCTTCTAAAAACTCTAGACGTAGCAAATGGACAGTTTACAATTACAGCAGTTTTTTTTTTCTCTCCAGGTGGTAGCGTAGGAGGGCAACTGTCACTAGAGTAAGACAGCTTAGAGGGTCAGTGAGACAAGACAGGATGGAGGGTGGCTCCTCACTTTCTGTACCCTTCTTTCACTCCTCTCTGTCAGGGTCTCCAACCACCGCCGTATTTGATAAGACCTTCAAAAACAGGGTGAGGTCCTGAGTAACAGGTAATATGGGAGAATTTTATTCCTAATCCAAGAAAGTTAAATTTCTCATTGTAAGTTTGAAAACCATGTTATCTCAGGGGAAACATTTGTCTCTGTTTTGTTTACAGAGTTTAAAAACTGGCAGCTACACGAGAGTACGTTTCGAACCTTTCTTGAAGTCATATTCACCCGCGTTGTTAAGTTAGTTATTGTTATAATGGTAGAATACGACAATATGTAAAGTGAAGGACACAAGTGCAACTAATGGTGACATTTTATTGTGCAACGTTGCCCGAAACGTTGCACAATAAAATGTTACATAGTTGCACTTGTGTCCTTTTGCTTTACTAGGTTAGGTTAGGTCAGGTTTGTCAGGAAACAGGACAAGTGTGTCGTAATGCGGGTCTTAGTCATATAATGACTCACACTGAGCTTCTGGTCATCTGACGAGACCTTCCACTGGTTTACCCGTCAAAATTAAGGTTATAATTATAAACCATTTATATTGTAGTTTGTTAGACGATTGATAGAGCGTTATCATTATCACATTCCAATTTGGTCCACTAAAATTTATAAATTGGCATCTTCCGTCCAATAACAAAATTAAACTTTCCGCTAAGTGGATATACATTTGAAAGTTTGAATCCACAGAAGAACAGGACGTTTTTCGAGTTATTGCACAAATCAATATACAATATATTTCCCCCCTCAGAAAAACTGGCAATTGCCGCCATCACAGCCTAATACTCTTAACATTTCTTTAAGTAAAACAAAAACCTGTATAGAATTTTTTTATTTAATTTTTACTAAAAGAGTGAATCTCACTTAGGCACAAAACCAAATGGAAAAAATAAGTCACTTTGTTCTGACTTTTTTGGCGCCACTTTAATTGCCCTGGGGGGTTGGGTTATCACGTGTATTTACACCTGGATGATAATTGTACCTTTGCCTATATAAACTTAATTACTAAACCAAACAAAAAATATAACGTAGAAAAAAAATTCCAAGGAATTATTACAGGCATCCTCTTTCATAGGATACTTTATTGCGTACTATCTGTGTATGTGTATATTGTGTATGCATATGCTGTATGGCATATTGTATACAAGCAATGCAGATGCATTGAATGCTGCATGTGCTTGTATAAGTTGCATGTGCTTTTGCCAGTTATGTTATGTGTGAGTGATCTTTGGATGCATGGCAGCCTCAGGTGTTTACTCGAGTAACTGAAAAAAGGCTCCAAGTTACATCGTTCTACCGGTCAGCAACGTTGCTACTAACGTTTCAAAAATGTTTGACAGAAAACTGGCTAAAATATCTACCAGCTTTTATGCATAATGCATAGACGCTGCCCTATTTATTGTCTGTAATACTATCAACAAAGGCCCGGTAGTTTAGAGCATCTCAGAATTGCTAATCAACACGATATTACCATTCTAGTACCACTGTAACATTTGATATCAACAGGTCCCTCTTAAAAACCAACCCGTCTCACCACATTAGTTCTACTACTACTACTACTACTACTACTACTACTACTACCACCACCACCACCACTTCGACAACGCGACACTCCACCTGATTCCTGTACTTTATATATATATTTATATATATATATATATATATATATATATATTATATATATATATATAGCTGCAATAAATATATATATTATTATATATTTATATTATATATATTATATATTATATATGCAATAATTATATATTATTATATATATTTTATATTATAAATATATATATATATAGTATATAGTATATTTATAAATATATATATATATATTATATATATATATATATATATATATATATATATATATATATATATACAAACAACCACTGTGATGAGAATAGTGAAATTCTAAGCGCTTCTTGATTCTCACATTATCAAGGAAACCAGCGACTTGGATTCTGCTGTTCTTTGACAGTGGCTGTAATTGCATATTCTGAAACTACTGTTTTCTGTGATTTTCATTCACTCCATTCACTGTCTTGCCAGAAGATGCTTTACTATACAGTTATAAAAACTGCAACATTAACACCTCTCCTTCAAAGTGTAGACTCTGTACTTACCATCTCAGGATTAAGTTCGGCACTGCCGGTTTCCCTGAATCCCTTCACAAATATTACTTTGCTCACACTCCAACAGCACGTCAAGTTTAAAATCCATTTGTCTCATTCACTCTATCAAATTCGCTCATGCTCGCTTGTTGGAAGTTCAAGCCCCTACGCACACAAAAACCTCCTTTACCCCTCCCTCCAACTTCCTAGGCAGACCCCTACCCGGCATCCCTCCCACTACAGTTTATACACTCTCGAAATATTCTGTTTTGTGCAGTCTCTCTAATGTCTCCGAACCATTCTCAACAACCCGCCTCAGCCCCTATGGATAAATGTGTTGGTAATCCCAACCTTCTCCTATTTTCCGACTACGATTCTTCTGCATTATATTCACACCACACATTACCCTTAGACATGACATCTCCACTGCCTCCAGCCTTCTCCTCGTTTGCAACTTTCATCATCATGCTTCACAACCCATTACAAGAGTGTTGGTACACAACTTTCGCACATACATTCCCCCCACCCACTTTTTTTTGCTTCCACGGACAAAAGTTCTTTGTCTCCACAGACTTCTCAGTGCAATACTCACCCTTTTCCCCTCATTAATTCTGTGATTCACCTCATCAATTCATAGAGACTATCTGTTGACAAGTCCATTCCTAAATCTTGAATACATTCACCTTCCTCCACATCTCTCTCCTCCAACCTGTTATCCAGTCTTTCGTACCTATTCATTTTGTTTTCCTCATAACCTACTTTTCTTTATTCACTTTTAATTTTCTACTTTTAATACCCTACCAAATTCATCCACCAAACTCTGTAACTTCTCTTCAGACTCTTCAGAAGCACCGTGTCATCAGCAAGAGCAACTGTGCAACTCCCACTTTGTATTTGATTCTTTATCTTTTAAAATCCACTCCTCTCACAAAGACCATTAACATTCACTTCTCTTACAACCCCATCTATAAATATATTGAACAACCATGGTGACATCTCACATCCTTGTCTAAAAGCCTTACTTTTACTAGGAAATAATCTCCCTCTCTCCTACCTACTCTAACCTGAGCCTCACTATCCTCGTAAAAATACGCTTCACTGCTTTCAGTAAACTACCTCCCTATACCAACAACTTAACATCTGCACATTGCCCCTCCTATCACCCTGCCATATGTCTTTTCTAAATCCATAAATGCCACAAAAACATCTAAGTATGTTCAACTATATGTTTCACTGTAAACACTTGGTCTACACACTCCCTACCTTTCCTAAAGCTCTTTGTTCAATTTGGCTATCCTACACTCTGTCTTACTCTTAATTCTTTAATAATAACTCTACCATAACTTTACCAGGTATACTCAACAGGACTTATCCCCTATAATTTTTGCACTCTCTTTTATCCCCTTTGCCTTTATACAAAAGGAACTATGCATGCTCTTGCAATCCCTAGGTACCTTTACCCTCTTCCATCATTTTTAAATAATTGCCACCAACACTACAAAAACTATATCCCACCTGCTTTTACATTTCATCTTTATCATCAATCCAGCTGCCTTACCCCTTCCATTTACCACTTCCTCACGAATTTTCCCCCCACTCACAAACTGGCTCCTTTCTCACTCCTACGAGATGTTATTTCCTCCTGCCCTATCACGAAAAATCACAGCTTCCCTATCTTCATCAACATTTAACAATCTCAAAAATATTCCCTCTATCTTCCCGATCCTCTAACTTTTCATTTAATAACTTCATCTACTATTTTTAAACTGTCAATCCATCTGTTCCATAGACTTCGTCAAACTTATTAATCTCACTCCAAAACTTTTTCTTAATTTCAACAAATTTTGTTGGTGACATCTCACCCACTCTCTCTTGCTTTCTTTTTTACATTGCTCCACTCTCTTAAACCTCTTCTCTTTTTCTCCCATATACTCTTCCTCCTTGTCACTTCTAATTTGTAAAAAACTTCTCATATGCAACTTTTTCTCCCTTATACTCTCTTTACATTATATTCCACCAATCGGTCCTCTATCCCCTCCCAAACCCATTTTCCTGTAACCACAAAACTGTCTGCTGAACACTCTAACCACTACATTCTTAAACCTACCCCATACTTCTCCGACCCCATTGCCTATACTCTCAATAAGCCATGTATCCTCCAATGTTGTTTATATCTTACCTTAACTGTTCTCTTTTAGTTTATACACCTTCACCTCTCACTACTTGTGCTTCTATTTCTTGCATCCCATCGACTTTTGCTTTCACTGATAGCTACCAACTTGAAGTGATCTGATATATCTGTGGGCCCCTCTATAAACATGATATCCTGAGTTATCAACAGTCTTTTATCTCCAATACATAATCCAACAAACTACTGTCATTTACGCCTACAATCATATCTTGTATAATCATTTTCCTCTTATATTCTTAAATATGTATTACCCTACAACTAAAACCCCTTTCTATACCAAAGTTCAATCAATGGGCTCCAGTTTCATTTACACCTGGCACCCCAAAATCTTACTACACACCCTCTCTAAAAGTTTCTCCTACTTTAGCTTATGTCCCCTTCCACAATTACTCTCTCACTTTGGTTCAAAGGTTCTTGTACATTCGTCTTAAATATATGTATATATATTTATATATATATATATATATATATAATTATATATATATATTATATATTATCTATATGCCGTGCCGAATAGGCAGAAACTTGCGATCTTGGTTAAATAGCAACGGCTCCATCTTGCCTCTATATGAAAGCTCCAAAACTCACTCCCGAACAGGGACTCTAACCTGGATATTAAGTTAAAAAGCCTAATGCATTACCGACTTGAGTATTATATATTATAATCAAGGGGGAAAGCGCTAAACCGGAGGATTATTACAGCGCCTGGGGGGGGGATGTGGAATGGCATTCACGCTTAATTTGGGGAACTGGAGCACTAGATCCAACTTCCCTAAATCAAGAGCCCCTCACCAACATCAAGGAACCTTCCTTTGGGGGTTTACCGACTGAGCTATCCGGGCTAAAACAGCCGGGTTTATTACGGGCCGATAACATTCTCCTTGGCATATTTCTCATTCTTGGCTATAGAATGACATGTATGCTGTTCTTGCCAAGCTCTGCGGACTTCGCTGCAGAACATATTTAGCAAGTTGTAAATTACAAATTGGCCCTACATAATTCACCGCCAACACACTCCATGGTGGAATGCCTACTTATCAGGTCTCGTGTCTTCAGTCCCACTACATTATTTGCGAATGGTGTGTGGGAAATTACATTTATCTGTATGTAAACTCATAATGTACATACCAGTATATAACAAAGATAATATTTTATATATACAGAGTTACATAGACAAGTAGGAAATTTGTGGACACCTAGGTCACAAAAATGTCCCACTTCGACACCTACCACTGTCATATCACAAGTTCTCTGGACATATTAATTACCAAATGAAATATACATCACAGGAATTCTGGTAAATATATAAATTTTGGACTTAATATATTAATTAATAATTGATTATATATATACAATTTACATAACAGAAGGAGAATATCTTAATATCACTCACCAATTTGACTGGAGATTAAGGTGTAATCATTACTCAGAAAACTCTCACTCGTTATTAATGAAAAAACATTGGCCAGAGTTACAAAATAAGACTTATCTGAGGTTCCTGGAGCTGTCTTGTCCAGTCGGCCTGATATCTCAAGTTATGCAGGCCCGAATGCACATCCCAACAATTTCGTGCTCCTATTTGAGAGGTGAAGTCAGCCAATAATTTTAACTACGAGACGAAAATTCTTCCCATTATTCAACTAACGTTAGTGTCCAATTCAAAAAACATGGCGGAGTCTCTTCTGCGAAGCGCAGTTTCCATTTTTTGTAAACAATTTTTATTAAATACTGCATGGCCATCTATGTACATTAACTACTGTTATTTCTGGAAAATATATACAGTATTTTCTCATATGGTGGGAATTAACAAGTAAGTATCCCCTTACTACTATGGTGTCATCTAGTGGGATCACCTAATTGGACTGCTACTTTATTATTATTATTATTATTTTTATTATACTTTTAGAGAAAAAGAGGAGAGGCACAAACCCTGATAACAATAATAATATATAATGGAGATTATTATAAATGGACATTGTTGTACTAGCAAATGTTTTAGGCAGGTCGTACTTACATATACAGACGTTGATCAAAGTGTATGCAGTTCCATTATGCACTTTCTCGAACACTGCTTGATAATCCATTATTGAGGAATGTAGAGATATAAGATTGTAGATAAATTAGTTCAAGTAGCAAGAATCATTGAAATTTTAGTCCTTTCACTTATACGTTTAAAGATATGGAAATTGCATTTATTGAATGTACTAATTAGTACACAACAGTAAAATGAACAATGATAACTATTATTTTCAGTTAGACAAGTAGGAATTTGGGCACTTAGTCGCAAAAAAATGTCCCCTTCGATTACCTACCACTGTATAACCACAAGTTGCTCTGGACCTATTAATTATAAATGAAAAAACATACACCAGGGATGTGGTATTATATAAATTTGTGGACTGTATATTAAAAAAATGATTATATATAATTCACATATACATAACTGAAGGAAAATATATCTTAATATCACTCACAATTTGACTGTTATTAAAGTTTGTATCAAACTCAGTAAAAACCTCCTAACTAAATTATGAAAACCATGGCCAGAATTTTTATACACAAAATCTAGAGAGGCTTATTGAGGTTCCTGGAGCTGTCTTGTCCAGTCGTTGATATCTCCAAGTTATGCAGGAATGCATGTCCAACAATTTTCGGCTCTATTTGGTGAGGTGTCAGCCCAATTGCAACCTCTAGGCACGAAAAATTCCTCCCATTATATTTAACGTTGTATTTTTCCCCAATTCAAAACCAAAGATGGCGAGTATCCTCTGTGCAAGACGCAGGCTTTCCGTTTTCTATGACATAAATATTATTAAACTTATTAAATACATATAAATACTGAATTCTGGAAAAATATATACAGTATTTTTCAAACAAAAAGATTTATTTTTTTCATTATGTAAATAATAAAATTTTAATTTTGTACCCAAAAGAACCTTAGCAAAACTTACCTAACCTTTTGCAAACAAGGCGCAGGTTAATTTAGTGCGAAATTATGCTTACCACAAATTTTCGCTTTGCCTTATTCGGCAAGAAGAAGCGTTGCTATTTAAGCCAAAATCGCAAGTTTTACTATTCAGAACTAATATATTTTTTATTATATATATATATTATTATATATATATATAGATATTATATATATATATATTATATATATATATAATAGATTAGTTAATAGTACACCCGATGTATTCATTGCTAACCCATTTAATGCTTAGATCTTAGGGATTTTATGCAATCTATCACGCTCCTGCATCATATATCATACATATCCCACAGGATGAACATGGGGTGCAAAAATTAAACTGGTCTCTTCTGCAGCAAAAATAAATCCATTACAGGACGACCTATACGTAGTCGTCATTGCTGGTGTCTGGGCGTCCAGAAGGGCCGGCATCTTGGCCATCGTACAACCAATTATTCTTCCTGAATTGCTGCCTTTATTTTAATGAGAATTATGACATTCTTAGTCTACCTTGAAGTACTTAATGTCCGCTTTTGTAGTTTTGGGCGGCACAGTGGGCTCCTGAATAGACGGAAGTACTCAGTGTTGACAACTGACCTGAGTGATTTATGTAACTGTGATTGGTGAGCTGCAACACTTTTAAGTGCTTCTATTGTGTTATTTTTCCATGAAAATTTCTATTGGTATCGTTTTTGTGTTATCTTTTCCCGAGTTCTTGCGTGATATATCACACAAGGTTTCTAATAGTGAAAGATGTTAAATTCAGACAAGCGTGAAACGTTGAATAGTTTGTTTGTGACCGAAGGAAATGGTACATTGTGTCTGGTTATTCAGTGGGCGCCGCTTTTTTTAAAACAAGCAATGATCTCACAAAATCTATATAAATATACGATATATACCACAAGATGACGCACAGTATTGAGGTTACTCCCATCCTATGCAATTATAATACACGTTAGCTACTGTCGCCTCTCAGTACACAACATTTTTTCTCTTAATGGTTTTGTTGAAACATTTCCATTTGACTAATGAACTGCGCGCGTCGCCACTGGTGGTGGGTATCCAACAACCCTTAACCCAATGCTGGATCCCACTCTCACACTGCTCGTGAAATATAACAAATGCCAACTGTATGGGCCCCAGTAGATAGGGTATTTGGGATGTTTAATATATCTTTTGTGCC
>NW_026507290.1:0-20560 GCF_026875155.1 Cherax quadricarinatus
ATTGACAAATTATGCATAATAAGTGGAGAAATTATCACTTATTTTACTTATGGGAAGCACATTATGGTTCTCTTAGGCACTGAAGAGCTACCAGCTTTCTACTTTTGTGCTTTGGGGGCCATTATTATGCAAAATTAAGAGGTATTTTTTGGGCCACAGTAAAACCATGGATAACTGAAACCGCAGATACCGAATTAGTGGATATGGGGGCTCTACTGTATACAGACACTCCTTACTTAATGACAGAGTTCCATTCCAAAGACCACTTCGGTAAACGAATTCGTTGCTAAGCAAGGAACTACCTCTTACCAATGCTTCAAGCATTTATAACAACCATTTAAAACATTTTTTTCTGAATAAAGAAAAGATTAAAATAAACTCCAACTTGATAACTTTGTTTTAGTTTCCATAACTCTTACATCTTTCTTTCTTTCAACACACCAGCCGTATCCACCGAGGCGGGGGGGTGGCCCAAAAGGAAAAACAAAAGTTTCTCCTTTTACATTTAGTAATATATACAGCAGAAGGGGTTACTAGCCCCTTGCTCCCGGCATTTTAGTCGCCTCTTACAACACGCATGGCTTACGGAGGAAGAATTTTGTTCCACTTCCCATGGAGATAAGAAGAAATAAACAAGAACAAGAACCAGAAACAAAATAGAAGAAAACCCAGAGGGGTGTGTATATATATGCTTGTACATGTATGTGTAGTGTTACCTAAGTGTAAGTAGAAGTAGCAAGACATACCTGAAATCTTGCATGTTCATGAGACAAAAATGGACACCAGCAATCCTACCATCATGTAGAACAATTACAGGCTTCGTTTTACACTCACTTGGCAGGACGGTAGTACCTCCCTGGGAGGTTGCTGTCTACCAACCTACTACCTAGGATAACTCTTACATATTACAGAAAATTGTAATTACTGTACAGTGAATGACCTGATAAAGGGAAGGAAAGTGTTGTTTAAATATCTCTTAGTACAGCATCTCTTTGGAATGAATTGAAGGCATTAGCAAAGTCCAATTAATTTAAATTAGTTAAATATACATCAATGATAATAATATAATTAATTCAACAGTGATGGTGGGTGAGGAAGACAGGCGACCCTGCGTCCATAAGAATCTTGACTGATACATTGTCTACTACTGCTACTGCCGCTAGTGCTACTGCTGGTGCTGCTGCTATTGTTACCGCTACTGCCACTGTTACTGCTGCAAGATGATGTTCCAGTGATAGATGAGTATCTCACCGAGATATAACATTGAAGTTTAACATACGACAGAGCTTGAAGTCAGTGAATGTCATTGTGTATATTGCTATGAAATATTCGACATTCCTTTTCAGGATTAACATCATTGAAATCTTGATGTCACATAAAAGACTGACATAACTGAAAATTTATCATTGCTATAATGCCTCACATCAGTTTAAGATTATCTGCCCAATGGGCAGAGAGCCTTCTCTGCTAATATCAACTTGTTAAAATTAAAGTCTGACTCAAGACCAACAGTTGATATCAAAATAGAGAATGAAACAATTTGCATTTTTCCTAAGAATTCATGATTTTGTAACTGCAGTCAGCATATTCTGTGGAAGGTAGACTGTGGAGAACTGATGGAGAGTGCATTGGAAACCTTGTGAGGTCCATGGTGGTGAGCTGTGGTGGGAGTTGAAAAACAGCTCTACCAATTGAGGGTTGAGTTGGAGACGTGTTTGTAGTGTTGGTGAGTGGTGAGGGAGTGAGGCATCACCAGCACTCACCATGTGGGGCACCAAGGCAACAGCTGACCGCCTCAACCTGGGCACCAAGGATGAACTGGTAAGCTCCCCATAAAATATTCATAGTTTTATCTTCCTAAAAAATAGCTAGTACATGTACAGTATATCTTATTTCTTTTACATTGACATCAAATCCAATTAAATTTAAATACAGTGGTACCCTAAGTTTTGAACTGCTCCCAACTCGACCAATTATGTAAGTGTATTATTGTAAGTGCTTTTGTAAGTGTATTTTTGGGGGTCTGAAATGGACTAATCTAATTTACATTATTGCTTATGGGAGCAAATTCGTTCGGTAATGGCACTTGAACAGACTTCTGTAACAAAGAGAGCTCGAAACTCGGGGTACCACTGTATTTAAGTTATTTGGACACAAACAGATGTACTTCTTAATATGTGTACTTACCTATATGTCATTGCTGGGGTCGAGTTATAGCTCCTGGCCTCGACCTCTGAATACAGAGGTTCACTGCATATTTAAAATTGTCAACCAGTTTCTTCCCAGATCTACTAGGATTATGTATGCTACATGTTTCTCACTGGTGTATGGAGCCTACTTCATACCTGGAAGAGTGACATGGTAAGATATGGTATAACACACTAAGTTATTTGCGTCATTGTTGTCTGCAGATTGTTCATTATCAGTCAGCCAGTCATGTATTCAAACATCCCTCATGCTATGCCATCTTATCAACTTTTATTTGAGTACCAAACTGTATTCTACTGATCCTGAGTGTTGATAGGTTGTTCCAGAGTAATTTATAAAAGAACCCTGATGTGTTGTGAAGGGCTTTGATCCAAGGAACTAAATTATTATATGATTATTATTATTATTGTTTATTGTTGGTGTTATATTTAGGGGCGTGTTAAACCCACAGTGATCATTACAGTAGCTGGGAGAAAGGAGGTAGTAGGTTCAGTTCAGAGAAAGAGAGAAAAAAAAATTACAATTCCTTGGATCAAGAGCCCCTCACCAGCACCAAGGGACCCTCCTGAAATATCCACGTAACATTAAGTAAAACAATTCTAGCTAAGGTCAAACCTGGTGTCTCTCAGCTCCAAGACTCTCTAGGACCCTTGAGGATTTAGCATTCCTTTTAACATAATGCATAGTAATACTAATGTTTTTGTTGTTTTAAAGCAGTATGTGGGAGTGAATATTATAAGGGATATAGGGAGAAGGTTAAAATTAGATGACGATTACAGAAGTTATACAGATAATTTGGCTATTTAGAGAGCATAGTGCTATTAGGAGACTAAGTGGATATATAAAACTGAGGTGTGAGGGAAAGGACAGGGTAGGAGTTGGCCTAGGAAAGGTTGGAGGGGGAGGGATTGTAACGGCCGTTTGTGGATGCCAGGGGCTTGGGATTCAGCAAAGCCGGCATGAGGTATTAGATAGGAGCGAGTCGGAAGACAAATGGTTATTTATGGACTTTTGAAGATTTGTTGGAGTTCATGAGCAAGGTACATTATGAGAGGATTCAGGGAAATGCGTTCGCCAGAACTTGAAGTTCATGTGATCAGGTGCGTAAGTACAGTGCTGCACTCTGAAGGAGAGGCAGGATGTGGAAGGGCAGAGAGTCATTCAGAACTGAAACACAATCATGGCTTCTAGCAACGAGGAATAATTGAATGAATAACGGTGAATACGCTTCCTCTTTTCTGCGCGTTCACCTACTTGCGTGGGAGACAGCCATTGTACCAGTGATGTATATAATAATCATAAACTTGTAATTAATTCATTACCAGTATCCCTCTCCGGTTTTATATTCCAGCTATACTATATTTGCGAACTATGAAAACTCTTGAGGGGCCCAGTCCTGGACCATTTACGTACCCTGTAATTTTTAGATCACCTCCCACAGGATGGGTAGGCCTTGTGTAATAAAGTCATTAACCTAACTAAATAAAACTAACTCACGTGCCCTCAGGAGTACAGGGATACAGACGGGACCCGGGTGAAGCTTGGCATTGACGCGTGGTAGAAACGTGGGCACTACTGGCGGCTCCTGCTCATTCTTATCACCTGGCGACCCTCCATCAAGCTCGTCTCACCCACTCGTCGCTGCCTCGCTCTTAGAGCTAACAAGCTGGCTCCTCAAGGTTTTGTCACCACTAGTAACCACTTGTACTGATATAATAATATTAAATACGTCATTGGAGACCGATCTTCAACATACAGCATCTGCTGGAATGGTAGTGCTAATCAGGTTTGATCCGAAGAAAAGGAAGGGTCGTTCCATTACTTCGTATCCAAGGTATTAAGCATGT
Organism: Cherax quadricarinatus; assembly: GCF_026875155.1. Classification (NCBI taxonomy): domain Eukaryota; kingdom Metazoa; phylum Arthropoda; class Malacostraca; order Decapoda; family Parastacidae; genus Cherax; species Cherax quadricarinatus. The sequence continues at coordinate 4,056 of NW_026507290.1, forward strand.
AGAATTAAAGAGTTTATAAAAGTATATGAGAGAGAGAGAGAGCGAGAGAGAGAAAGGCAGCAAGCCAGTAATTTACTGTGATGTCAACTTCCTCCAGAACATCATCTGAGATGATTTTTTCCTGGATGACTCGAGTCTGCGAACTTGTTGTACTACAGCATAATGATATAACGAAATACAGTAGTTGATCCCAAAATGAAATTGCTTGGCCCACAGATGGCTCAACTTCATCTTGTTCCCTACTTGTATGTTTCATAACAATAAAACGCTTTTAAATGAGTTGAATGTACGGAACACAGCTCTAAGCTTGTAAAATTAAAGTCGGAACCTTAACCTAAACTTGTAAAACCCTGTGTATAGAGAGAGAGAGAGAGAGAGGAGAGCGAGAGAGAGAGCACCAGAACATAAAGAGGAACCTAACTCCTTGTAACCCTTGTGACTTTTGTTCCCGTACTCGATTGCTAGTGTACTCGCCTCACACATTGGAGATCTGTGGTTCGATGCCATAGGGTGGAAACTTAGGATGTGTTTTCTTAAGACACCTGCTGCCCCCCCCCTGTTCGTCTATCAGTAAAATAGGTACTGGGTTGTTTGCCGCCTGTGATGATGGCGTTGATCCTGGCGCAAGCAAAACTGACTCTAATTTGCCTGAAAAGGCCGCATGAACAAGGGGGCCTTTCTTATATAGTATATGTCACTGATGTCAGCTAGGTCTGCATACCTTGTACCTGAACTATGTAGAAATTAAAGCGTATTATCTTATTATATTATTATTATTATTATTATTATTATTATTATTATTTTATTACTATTATTAATTATTATTATTATTATATTATTATTTATCTATTCCATATAGGACATACCATCAGCTTTGGGGAGGAGGAGGTGGTGAGAGAGAAAGCAAGATGTGATACAGAGGCTGGTGTTGACACCCTTGGTAGCATTACTTTACCAAACAAGAAGATCAACTATATCTGGCGATGATGCCACCTGACCTTCGTCAAGGCTGCGGTAGTTCCACACAAAAGACAAAAACACAAAACAAAAAAACAAACAAAAAACATACAGGCCAAAAATCTTACCAATATACGTATATATTTTTATACTTCAACGGAATGCATTTAATTTTGCGAATGCAAATAAAGACTTTGTAATGCTCTAAGTCTTTTATGGTTTCCAATATGACATACCTTTGTGAGGATGTCACAATCCTATTAGAGGGAAAATTATGGAAGATGAAAAACGTCTGAGTATGATTTTAAGTATTATATGTGATGTGAAAGCAGGACTATATATAACGAGATCTGTCACGTAGTTTAATATCTTCATTTGTGAGGCAGTAGTCAAACGGTGACAGAGGTTACATGATGGGTCCAGGGGACTGGCCCAAAGTTTTGAGATGCTAAACAAGTTACAGTGGTAATCGAACTGGCTTACTGTTTATATCTGATTACAGATTCATAATGAATTATTGTCAGTAATAGGGGGACTTTCACAGACCCTTTGACATGAGGGCCAACATTCAACACCTTCCACCACGCCCCGTGGAGGCTGGGTCTCAGGCCACAGCTCAGCGTCGACAGGCACTCCTGCGGCGAGATAAACTTCATGAGGATAGAATTCTCTCCATATGGCTGTTACTTGTCAGCAGGGCCAGGTATTTTCCTTTTTTTTATAATTACTTTGGTTAATGGGTTCTTAACAAAATTAGGTTACATAAACTTTTTCCGCCAAGTTACCTTGGTTCTAATAAAAACATGAAGAACGAATAGGTTAGTTTCCTGTTCATATAAATCCAACAAGGAAACATTGCTGGCCTTTTGTTTCAACATTTAGCTTGGATATAGAGAGTATGGGAGCCAGGCCATTAGTAAATGAGTTTTTCATTTGTTATACGTTATCAGAAAGTTTTGTCCTTTCCTCAAAATTATTTGCTTGTTGGCAAAGTTTCAAACAGTTCCAGTCACAGTAGTAAATGTTTAAAATCAATCGGTTCCCCACTCACGAGCCTGCAGTATACACCTAATATAACTCACAAAGGTATCACCTGTATCTTGTTTCCTATTTATGTTATCGCAGTTGAGTGACACAGATGTATCACAGCATAAATGACGGGGATTTAAAAAGCAGTCAAGGGAATGATAAAAGCTTTACCGTTTACTCCAGCGTTGTGTTGTACATTCAGTAATTACAGTGGCTGAAGATGCTCACATTAACCATGTCATTGTAAGTACTACATTAAACAATTTCCCTACATTTTGGAGGGACAGGGAAGGGTGATTTTAGACGGCATTACACCGCCCATCTGATCCCTAATTAAACGCCGTCATTTGGTTATAACTATGACCATAACTTTAAATTTTTAAAGGGGGTGGACCCAAAAGTTCCAGCGGTGGTTCGTCACATGACGAAGACGCATAAGGAGACACTTATTCATGTTTCCTGACGAACCTTACATAACCTGCTAGCAGTGTCATGAATTGTTCATGGTTCATAACGAGCCACCATGCCAAGCTATGTCATGACTTATGCTCTTTTTGATGATTTCGACGAAATCTTACTTCTCTCGGAGTACGAGTACAAGCAGGACAGGCTCGGTATGGTGCTAGCCTGGTCACCCAGGCTGTTGCTGTGGAGACCCGCTGCCCCCAATATCCATCACAGTGTGATTGATTTGGCACCTGGTAAAAGGTATTTGTCCAGTTTTCTCTTGAAGACTTCCACACTTTTTCCAGCAGTGTTAGATATCTCTGGTAAGATGTTGAAAAGTCTGGGGCCACGAATGTTGATACAGTGTTCCCTTACTGTGTTCACCGCACCTGCTTTTCACTGGCGTTTATTTTGCATTTCTTCATGTCTCTCGCCTCAATATGTTGTTTTGACAGTATACAGCATTTGGGACCCGGCCCTCAAGTACTTTCCAGGTGTATATTTATATGTACAGTGGACCCTCGACAACGCTCGGCATCGTACTAATGATAAAATCGCCTAACGAGCATTTTGCGCTCAAAAATATTGGCTCAGTTCGATGGTGAAAAACTCGGGTGGGGTAAAGGACATTCGGTCCTCGAATGCGCTCTGCCTTCAATCCAGCCTGAGCTCCTCCGCTGCCCTGCCTTCAGCTGTGTGCCATTGGTTTACAAGCCAGGGCAGATGGTTTCACACATCTATGCTGATATAATTTGTTTATTCCTTTGTTTTAGTGCTTGTACAACTGCCTAAAAAATAAGACCATGGCCCAAGAAAGCTTCTAGGCCAACCCCTGATGGTAATAAAAAAAAAAAGTGAGAAAAGATATACTATTGAAATATATCGTACCACGGTTTCAGCTGGTGCTGCCCCACCACTTCAGCTGCTGCTGGACCACAGTCAGCTGCGTGCTGTACCATGCGTCAGCTGCGCCTGCACATGGTCAGTGCTGCCTGTTGCCTGCACCACCGTCAGCTTGCGGCTGTTGCTGCTCACCATCAGCTGCTCTGTACCACCATCGCTGCTGCTGTACACAGTCAGCTGCTGCTGTACCACGGTCAGCTGCTGCTGTTGCTGCACCACCAGCAGGCTGCCTGCTGTACCACCATCAGCTGCTGATGACTGCCCTACCCACTGTCAGTGCTGCCTTGTACCACCATCAGCTTGCTGCTAGCACCACCATCAGCTGCTGCTGTTGGCTGCTACCACCATCAGCTGTGCTGTTGCTGCCACCACCATCAGCTGCTGCTGTTGCTGCACCACCAGCAGCTGCTGCTGTTAGCTGCACCACCATCAGCTGTGCTGTTGCCTGCACCCACCATCAGCTTGCTGCTGTTGCTGCACCACCTCAGCTTGCCCTGCTGTTGCTGCACCACCTCAGCTGCTGCTGTTGCGGCCACCACCATCAGCTGCTGACTGTACCACGGTCAGCTTGCTGCTGTTGCTGCCACCACCGTCAGCTCCTGCTGCCCCCCCGTCAGCTCGTACTTACTGAAGGTATGGAAGAGAGTGTTGTTGGTCTGGCTTTATGAGAAACCATTACGAGAAACAAATAACCCCAGAGGGTTAGCCCCCAGGATAACCAAGAAAGTCAGTGCGGTCTTCGGGAACTGTCCAACTTTTTTCCATTGGGGTCATTAACCTTTGAGGGTTTTCGTGATACTAGTAGTCTTACGCGTAGGGGTTTTTGACGTACTCAGTATGCATAAATTCTAGCGGCCTCAAATCTGCCCGAAAAGGCTGGTAGGCCTAGGTGTGAGAGAATGGGTCTGCCGTGGTCAGTTGATGTGCGCGGTAGAAAAAAATCTTGCGTACAGTGGTGCATTGTGGGAATTCCTCTTAGTAAACATGTCCACCATGCCTCGCGGTAAGAAGCCTCTCACTCCTCGGCGAATTGGGACACTTTTGTTCCCAGTGACAGTTCTAATAGCGATGGATAGTGCAAGTAGAAAGATGAGTTTCGTGGTATTTAGTGAGGTTTTGACCGAAAACAAATGACCATAAATTGGTAATAGTGAAGAAAACCCAGGAACGACCTCAGCCTTCCACCTCTGGTGCTGGGCCCTCGATGTTCACGTTCAGTTGTTCCAGAACCCAAGAGCGAAACTTCTATTTTTCCCACATCCAGACTCCGATGAGAGCATTGGGTGATGATAGTGAGCGTTGACTATTGCACTACAAGCTTTCCACTACGTTTTCCAGTAGATGATAGTGTGAAATGCACTATGCCCCAGTGAGCGTCAGTTTATACGACGATATATGCGCTTCTGGAAGTGTCTGCCATCATGTTATACCAAGGGGAATGGAGTGTATCTCGGAGTACATCCCCGTGGCTGTTCAACAGGAACCAAGACAGTGTGAAAAAATGACGAGATACTGTTGCATTGCCGGATGGAATTGTGCCGTGGTGGTAGCTGGTGGAAGGTGGTGCGGCTCCAGCAGTGGGCCATGCTGCCACCCACGCAGCCCCCCACGCCGTGCCTCAGTAGCATCTAGAACAAAGGCCACCATCCCCCACTCCCCCACCACACCAGCTCCACGACCACAACTCCACAACCACAACCTCCACACACCACAACCACCTGTCATTGTCAGTACCACCAGAGACCCACACCTGGGATTGGCGGGAAGCTGTCAATTTTGTTCCAAACCCCCACCAGTTTGATGGCATAGCCAAAGTGGAATTACGGCCATCTTGTGCACTTTGGGAACAATGCCACTGAAACTGACATGTTTCGAGTTATTCTTTGTCAGAACCACTGATGAAAAGTATTGTCATGGGGGAAGGGATGGAGGGGGGAAAAGGGTAAGGGGAAGCGATAAAGGCAACACATACTACGAGTACACCATGGCAAACACAATACTTTCACCAAATCACGTACTACACCAATGGTAAGGGAGGCAACCTGTAGCGCTGAGATGTATCTTTTCATTTGGCCACAATAATGCTTATGCACATGTGTATACAGCACAAGTGACAATCTCCTGCGTCAACAGACCCCTTGATTGCCACCACCAGGTTTTCAGTGATATATCCAGCCAGTGCTCGATTTGTGCTCAGTTTACGTATGCTTCACTACTCAGATAAAACCAGGCATGACAGAACTGACGGTTATATAAGAATAGGAATGTGGTTTGTGTATCTGAAACGAAATTCAGTACTCATTTTTATCCCTTCAGCAAGCTTGTAATGAGAGTAGAGTCTAAGATTCTGTTCAAAGGAAGAAGACTCTCTTTCAAGCTAGTACATACCAACAAGAGGAAACGCTTTGGTATAAATAAAGTTGTTTGTGCCCCCTTTGTGATTGTTACAGTGCGTCTAGGTATTGGATATTAATTGTGTACACTGCGAAGTATAATTGCCAAATACCAGGAAATTATTGGGCCATCTCAGGTGATGTGTATCGAACATATGATAGAACCATACCTTCGGTAAGGGGCATATATAATTACAGATAAACGGGTACACAAGCCCCTCACTCAGTGATTTTTGCGCGACGTGAACATGACAGATGTGTGTTGGCACAGTGCGTGCAAATCGAACAAAACATATGCCCAGGTTTGGTCGCTGGCACTCGCAGAGGTGAGGTGTGCAGGCGTTTGCCTGCCAATTGACATCATGCATTTGGTGGCATGCCCAACGAGATGTCACATGTTGTCAGCAATTCACCCTAAGTGAAATGGCAGACAGTGGGCAGGCCCGCATAGAGAGAGCAAATGAACCATTTCTAACAACCTGCAGCCATGGTGATTGAGTCACTTCAACATGCGTTCAGTGGAACAACTGCTGACATGCAGATGGGTTTGCCCTGATTGTGTTCAGCAAAGAGTTATAAGTGGTACATCAACACTGTTTTTCCATCTTCTGGACATTTCCATGCTCAATGCTTATAATATGTATCTCAGCTGAGCCCCCACCAGAAAACAACCCACAGTACGGACGAATTCTGTTTGTCGTCCTTCAGACAAATCGTATTCCCGTATACAAAGGAAATGACCGCCCACCAATAGAAGTATCAACAACTACCTGCTCGTCTGAAGCAGGTGATCACTTCCTGGTTAAAACTGCCTGCTACTGCTTTGAAGAAAACGGCTCAGCAAGAGGTGTTACGTCTGTTCACATACAAAACCCCGCCCACACAAAACGCAGGGACAGCTCGTTTTATGTGTGAGGAGTGCAAAAACTCCACGAGCATGACAACCATGTTTCAAAGAGTTCCACAGGCCTGCAGAAACTTCTAGTAATGTGCTGTGACTGTATATGATGTATATAAAATATAGAAAAAATAGTAATAAACAACATTTCATATTGTTTGTTTGTGTTAAATATTGGTCTGCTAAACAAAATAATGACAACAGTGTGTATGCCTTCATTGGTGTTGTATTGAACCCCGAATAACCATTACAAAAACCTTGATCATGTTGGCCTCAAGAGGCCATACAAGTTACTCAGAAACAAAGAAAAAATTGAAAATATAATGAATAATAGTAATAACACAGTAAATAGGAAAAATACCGGGTCGACGGCAGTCGGCGATGTTACCATATGTTGTTCAATTTGGCGCAAAATTTCACACCTCCATATCTCGGTAAGTTATTGACGTTTAAACTTTTATTTGTTTAGCCTATAATGTTTAGCAACAAAATACTCCTATTTTCATAAGAAACCAATAATTTTTTTTTTTTAGACTGAAATTTGGCGACCCTGAGAACGAGTTTCGTGTGAGGGCCTTGTCGACTCAAAGGGTAATCTTGTCCCCCAGGATGTGACCCATCCTCAGTTCGACTAACACCATGTGCAGGAAAAACTGCTTGGAACTAGTGCTCATATTGGTGAATTTCCGCGCCGCCAAAGGGGGGTTTTTGAGAAAACTTTCCGAATCATGATGGATTATACAGTGTTGATAAGGCATGGCGAAGCTGAACATTCCCACAATAACCCACTTGTTCAGTTGTGATGACACCGGCCTGTTCTGAGATAGAAAAATGCCCAAACAGGAACCTACATTACTCAGGAGGAAAAGGCCACTCCAAGGACACAAGCCTATGAAAGCCAGGTAACTCTCATGTTTTGTTGTCAATGCAACGTGGAGCATTTACTCATGTATCACTCTGAAAAATCCCAGACGTGATTGTGTTCAGAAAAACAGACTTGTCTCATCATCATCAATACTTTCCATCAAAAGTAGGTGACATTTTTATTCATTATTTATGTATTAATTTGTGCATGTCTCATTGTTTTCTTTGTAGGGAAATGTATATTTCATGTAAAAATTTTTTTTTTTTTTTTTTTTAATATTTTTGGCCTGTCTCGGAACGGCTTAATTGGAATTCCATAATTCTTATGGGGGGAAAATTAAAATCGGTAATGATAAATTCAGCTAAGGACAAGCTCTTGGAATGGATTAATATCATTGGTTGCGGGTTCCACTGTATCTCTCTTCTCCACGCCACAGGGTCCATGTCAGATTTTAAGGCTTTCCAGTAATTTTAAATGCTTTACTGGCTCTATGTGAGCCTTAACGATCTCTGTTTTGTTCAACTCCTTGGTTATTTCTCCTGCCTTGCCACAGGGCTGTCATCACTGAGCAACTCATATCCAATGCGGGAGGGAGAACTAGCCAATTTGAAAAGTGTCACCATTGGCATTATTTCCCATGTTTTGAAAGTTCTCAATATCCACCCTGTCATCCTCTTGGCTATTGTGATTTTTATCTTATTATGTTCTTTGAAAGAAAGGTCAGCTGACATAATTATTCCCAAGTCTCTCACGTGTTCCTTTCATTCTACTTGGTGATCCTCTTGAGTTTTGTATACAGTGCTCCTTCTGAGTTCTTCATTCTTTCCATATCTAAGCAGCTGGAACTTATCACCATTGAACGTCATGTTGCTTTCCACTACCCACTGGAAAACACTGCTTATATCTCCCTGTAATTTTTCAGATTTGTTAATGGCCCAGCACGGACCTGACCATAATGTAAAGTTAGCTCTTTAAATTATGAATTGTGAATTGTTCTAGCCATGGCCTTTAGCTACAGTCACGCTCACTAGCCACGGCTACAGTCTATGGTCACAGTGTCTAACTACAGCCTACGACAACGGTCATGGTCTCGTGGTGACGTGTGGTGACGTGTCTCAGTGGTGACGTGTACTTAGACTTTTTTTTTAAAATCCTCAGTGGTGACGTTGTACTTAAGCTCAGTGGTGAGTGTACTTGAGCTCCCAGTGGTGAGTTGTACTTAGCGTAGGTGACGTTTGTAACTTGCCTCGTGGTGACGTGTACTTAGCCCAGTGGTGACGTGTACTTAGCTCAGTGGTGACGTGTACTTAGCTCTGTGAAGACCTGTTTGTGTGCTCTTGAGTGATTGACCTGTACTTTGGAGAGCTTGGGACTGTCACTTAACTTGTGACGAAGTGTCTTGTTTGCCATCCGTGGACTGAACCAAGATGCCCTCCATCGCATCAACTTTACCAGCAATAAGGAAGAATTGAAGGGCAGCGCGATGGAGATACGGCGATTGACCGAGCGAAAACAAGAGGCTTCGTTAGTATAGTCCTCCTGTGTCGAGTCCTCAGGTCAAGCCGGGATCGTGGTCAGTGCTAGGACAGCAGGGGACGACGACGTTGACGATCAGAGGACGAATGGACAAAGCAGAAACGAATGCAAGAAGAAAGAGACTTGCTGTGGAAACGCCGCTGGACCCTCCAAGCTATTCTCGTGCTACCCGACGAATGTGAGTTACTACTGGTATCGTCCCGAGAACGACAAACCCAGGAAGGTTAAGAATATTGTTGTTTGTTGGGGATAGCCGGTTAGCATACATGGATAGGGCATTTCGGCTTGAAGGACAGGGAGTAGGAGACAAAGGGTATGCTTTCCTGGGGCTGGGGATGGAGGACATTGTTGGCCGGCTTGAACAACATCAATGAACGGTAAGGCGGGAATCAATCCTATTTTTTGCCTCAGTGCTGGAGGCAAATGATGTAGGCAGCGTAGAAGTGAGGATTTAGTTAACGAAAGTTCAAGGACAGCTAATAGACATGATTAGGAAAGAAGGGGGGGCCCACCCTGTTATATGTGGCATTTTGCCAAGAAGAGGTGTTGGTAATGAATGGTTGTCCAGAGCAATTGGGTATTAATTGTTTGGCGTAGGATAAACATGTAAGGATAATGCAGTACCCATTCATTGACAAACTGGGACAACTTCTATGGCCGAAATGATGTCTGCCCGGGATGGGGGTTCACCATATATATACCCAGGGCAGGTGTTGGGTTTTCTTGTAACTCAGATGTGGGGGGTGTTATTAGGACTATTAAACTAGGATTAGTTAGAGGTATGGGTGTAGAAATGATTAATAAAGAGTATGGATTATATCGGACTTATGCTCTGATATTACGAATCTTAATTCTAGTAACGGTCATGGAGTAACTCTGGGATAATGATAATTTCAGAATTGTGTAAAAACAAAGATAAATAGGAAGAATGTGCAGGAAGAAAAAACATATGATGGTTATTTTTATGCTAACAGTCGATCTCAAAGATGCAAGAAAAAAAATAATTAATGAACTACGTTTGGTAGCATGTGCTGGGAATTTGATATCATTTGCATTAACTGAAACGTGGGTAAGATTTAACGAGTCGGGATATGACATCTCTCTCTTTTCCTCCTCCCCGTTGTTGGTGTTTTTTATATTTATATATTATATATATATTTTTTTTTTTTCCTTGAGAGAGATGTCATATCCGACTCTTTAAATCATACCACGTTTCAGTTAATGCAATGATATTCAAAGTTCCAGCACATGTACCAAAACGTAGTTCATTAATTTTATTTCTTGCCCTTCGACTGTTAGCATAAAATACCATCATATTGTTTTTCTTCTTGCACATTCTTCTATTTATCTTTGTCTTTTACCCAATTTCTGAAATTATTCGTTACCAGAGTTACTCCCGACAGTTACTATTAAGATTCTTGAATATCAGAGCATAAGTCAAAATATCCATATCAGTATTAATCATTTTCTACACCCATACCTCTAATATCCTAGTTTAAAGGTCCTAACAACCCCTCAACTGAGTTAGCAAGAAAACCACCACCTGCCCGGGATAAGGCTGAACCCCATCCCTGGCATACATGTCATTGTCGGCCATATGAAGTTGTCCCAAGTTGTCAATGAATTGTACTGCATTATACCTTACAGTGTTTATCAGCCAACAATTAATACCAATTGCTCTGGACAACCATTTTTCCCCCCCCCCCCCCCTTTACCCACACTCTTCTTGCAATATGGAACATCATAACGGGTGCCCCCCCCTTCTTCTAATCATGTTCTCATAGCTGTCTGAACTTTTTAACTAAATCCTCACTTCTCGCTTGCCTACATTCATGCTCCAGACTGCGGCAAATAAATAGGATTGATCCCATTACCGTTCTTGATGTTGTCAAGCCGGCCTAGAACAATGTCCTCCATCCAGCCCAGGAAGCAATACTTTGTCTCTACTCTGTCCTTCAAGCAGAATGCCCATATCCATTATCTAACTGGCTATCCCCAACAACACAATATTCTTACCTTCCTGTTGTCGTTCGTCGTGACGGAATCCCAGTAGTTGACTCACATTCGTCGGGTAGCACGAGAATGCGTTGAGAGGTTTCCAGGGAGTTTCCACCAGCAGTCTCTTTCTTCTTCATCCCCCCTTCCTGTCTGGCCTTTCCATTTCGTCTTCTTGCTCGTCCAACTTCGTCGTCCCTGCTGTCAGGCCCTGACACGATCCCTTCTTGACCTGAGGACTCGACACAGGAGGACTACTACGAAATCCTCTTGTTTTCCTCGGTCAATCGCCGTATCTCATCTTCGCTGCCCTCAAATTCTCCTTAAGTTGCTGGTAAAGTTGCTCGATGGAGGCACTTGTGTTCAGTCACGGAGCAAACAAGACACTTCTTCACAGAGTTAAGTACAGGTCAGCACTCAAAAGTACAGGTCACCATCAGGGCACAACAAACAGGTTCTTCACAGAGTAAGTACACGTCCCACCATGAGCTCGTACACGTCACCATGCGGCTAAGAAAATACACGGTACCACTGAGCTAAGTACACGTCACCACGGCTAAGTACACGTCACCACTGAGCTAAGTACACGTCACCACTGAGCTAAGTACACGTCACCACTGAGCTAAGTACACGTCACCACTGAGACACGTCACCACACGTCACCACGAGACCATGACCGTTGTCGTAGGCTGTAGTTAGACACTGTGACCATAGACTGTAGCCGTGGCTAGTGAGCGTGACTGTAGCTAAAGGCCATGGCTAGAACAATTCACAATTCATAATTTAAAGAGCTAACTTTACATTATGGTCAGGTCCGTGCTGGGCCATTAACAAATCTGAAAAATTACAGGGAGATATAAGCAGTGTTTTCCAGTGGGTAGTGGAAAGCAACATGACGTTCAATGGTGATAAGTTCCAGCTGCTTAGATATGGAAAGAATGAAGAACTCAGAAGGAGCACTGTATACAAAACTCAAGAGGATCACCAAGTAGAATGAAAGGAACACGTGAGAGACTTGGGAATAATTATGTCAGCTGACCTTTCTTTCAAAGAACATAATAAGATAAAAATCACAATAGCCAAGAGGATGACAGGGTGGATATTGAGAACTTTCAAAACATGGGAAATAATGCCAATGGTGACACTTTTCAAATTGCTAGTTCTCCCTCATTTGGAATATTGCTCAGTGATGACAGCCCTGTGCAAGGCAGGAGAAATATCAAAGGTTGAACAAATACAGAGATCGTTTATGGCTCACATAGAGCCAGTAAAGCATTTAAATTACTGGGAATGCCTTAAAATCTTGAACATGTACCCAGTGGAGTGGAGGAGAGAGAGATACAGTGGACCCTCGACCAATGATATTAATCCATTCCAGAGAGCTTGTCCTTAGCTGAATTTATCATTAGCCGATTTAATTTTCCCCATAAGAAATAATGGAAATCCAATTAATCCGTTCCAGACAGCCAAAAATATTAAAAAAAAAAAAAAAAAAAAGATTTTTTTACATGAAATATACATTTCCCTACAAAGAAAACAATGAGACATGCACAATTAATACATAAATTAATAATAAAATGACACCTACTTTTATTGGAAAGTATTGATGAGTGATGAGACACTGTTTTTCTTGAACACTCTGGGATTTTCAGAGTGATACATGAGTAAAGGCTTCCTTTTGATTACAACAAAACATGAGAGTTAGCCTTGTCTTTCTAGGCTTGTGTCTGGGAGTGCCTTTTTCTCATGAGTAATGTAGGCTCCTGTTTGGCATTTTCTTCCAGACAGGCTGTTCCTCACAAATCTGAACACTTGTTATTGTTGGAATTTTTCAGCTTCGCCATGCCTTATCACACTGTATATGCCACTATGATTCTTAAATTTCTCAAACCAACCTTTGCTGACCTTAAATTCAATAATATGAGCACTAGTTCAAGGTATTTTTTCCTGTTCACTTGGGTGTTAGTCGACTGGTGTGGGTCGCATCCTGGTGGACAAGATTAACCCATTGAGGGTCGACAGGCCCTCTCCAAAACTCATTCTCAGGGTCGGCCAAATTTCAAAAAAAAAAAAAATTATTTTTTCTTATGAAAAAATAGTTTTTTTTTTTTTCTAAACATTATAGGCTAAACAAAAAAATTTTACCGTCAATACTTACCGAGATATGGAGGCGTGAAGTTTGCCAAAATTGAACAACATCTGGTAACATCGTCGACTGCTGTCACCCGGTATTTTTCTATTTACTTTTTTATGTACTATTTTCAATTATTTTTCAATTTTTCTTTTTCCGAGTAACTTTTATGGCCTCTGAGGCCAACATGATCAGTATTTTGTAAGTTATTTCTTTTTCAATACTACACAATAAGGGCGTAAACACTGTTGTCATTATTTTGTTTATAGAAAATATTTACACAAACAAACGATATGAAATGTTGTTTATTACTATTTTTCTATATTTTATATACACATATACAGTCACAGGGAATGTTTCTAGAAGTCCTGCAGTCTGTGGAACTCTTTGAAACATGGTGTCATGCACAGTGGAGTTTTACACTCCTCACACATAAAACGAGTGTCTCTGCATTGTTGTGGGCGTTTTTTTGTATGTGCACAGACATAACACCTCTTCTGAGCCTTTTTCTTGAAAGCAGTAGCAGGCAGTTTTACCAGGAAGTGGTCACCATGCTTCAGACGAGCAGGTATTGTTGATAATTTGGTGGGCGGTAAATTGCAGGTGCTGTTCCTTGGTACTTGAATACTATTCGTCTGACGACAGACAAACAGAATTCGCCGTACTGTGGTTTGTTTCTGGTCCTCATCTTATACATATTATAAGCATTGAGCATGGAAATGTCCAGAAGATGGAAAAACAGTTTGATGTACCACTTGTAACTCTTGCGAACACAATCAGCAAACCAAATCTGCATGTCACATTTGTCCACTGAACGCATATTGAAGGTGTAATTAATCACAGCTGCAGGTTTTAGAATGGGTTCATTGCTCTCTCTATGCTGCCTGCCACTGTCTGCCATTTCATTAGGGTGAACTGATGACAACAGTGTGACATCTCGTTTGTCATGCCACCGAAATGCCATGATGTCATTGGCAGCAAACGCCTGCACCTCACCTCTACGAGTGTCAGCGTCAAACCTGGGCATATGTTTCCGATTTGCACACACTGTGCCACACACATCTGTCATGTTCACTCGCAAAAAAATCACTGAGTGAGGGGCTTGTGTACCAGTTATCTGTATAAATATATGCCCCTTACCAAGGTATGGTTTCTATCATTGTTCTAACCACATCACCTGAGATGCCCAATAACTTCCTGGTATTTTGCAATGTATAACTTCCAGTGTACACAATAATATCCAATACCAGACCACTGTAACAATCACAAAGCACAAACAACTTTATACCAAAGCGTTTCCTCTTGCTTGGTATGTACTGCTTGAAAGAGAGTCTTCTTTGAACAGAATCAAAGACTCGTCAATTACAAGCTTCTTGAAGGGATAAAAATGCGTACTGAATTTCTCTTTCAGATACACAAACACATTCCTAATCTTATATAACCAGTCAGTTCTGTCAGGCCTGGTTTTATCTGAGAAGTGAAGCATACGTAACATTAGCACAAATCGATTCACTGGCATTATATCACTGAAACCTGGGGTTGCAATCAGGCGGTTTGTTGACCAGTATGATTTCACTTTGTGCTTATACACATGTGGCATAAGCATTATTGTGGCAAAGAAAAGATACATCTCAGCCACAGTTGCCTCCTTCCACTGGTGTAGACGTGATTTTGGTGAAAGTAATGTGTTTGCCATGGTGTACTCGTAGTATGTGTTGCTTTCCATGACAATACTTTCCATCAGTGGTTCGTCAAAGAATAACTCAAAACATTCCAGTTCAGTGGCATTGTTCCCAAGTGTACAAGATGGCCGTATTCCACTTTGGCTGTCATCAAACTGGTGGGCATTTGGAACAAAATTGACAGCTTCCTGCCAATCCCAGGTGTGGTCTGCTGGTGGGTACTGGACAATGACAGGTGGTTGTGGTTGTGGAGGTTGTGGTTTGGAGGTTGTGGTTGTGGAGGCTGGTGTGGTGGGTGGGTGGGGGATGGTGGCCTTTGTTGTAGATCAGCTGAGGCAGCGGCGTGGGTGGCAGCATGGCCCACTGCTGGTGCATCACCGCCAGCACCACTACCACCACTCACATTTTCCATCCCAATTGCAACAGTATCATCGTCATTTTCACTGTCCGTTCCTGTTATACAGCCACGGGATGTACTCCGATACACTCCTTCCCCTTGGCATAGCATATGGCACACTACCAGAGTGCATATATCATCGTATATACTGACGCTTCACTGGGGAATATTGCACTTCACTATCACTACTGGAACTAGTTTGAAGAGCTTGTAGTTCATATTCACTATCACTATCATCACCCATGCTCTCATCTGAGTCTGGGATTTGGGAAAATAGAAGTTTCCTCTTGGATTCTGGTACAACTGAACGTGAACAAGATGGCCCAGCACCAGAGGTGGAAGGCTGAGGGTCGTCTGTGTTTTCCTCACTATTACCGATATTATGGTCATTAGTTTTGGTCAAAACCTCACCAAAACCTTGAAACTCATCTTCACTGGAACTTCCATCTGTATTTAAACTGTCACTGGGGAACAAAAGTGTCCCAATTCGCCGAGGAGTGAGGAGCTTCTTACCACGAGGCATGGTGGACATTGTTTACTAAGATGGCGTTCCCACAATGCACCACTGGGTCCCAGATTTTTTTTCTACCACACACACCGACCACACAGACCCATTCTCTCACATGTAGGCCTACCAGCATTTTCCCGCGAGATTTGACGGCGCTAGAATTTGTGCGTACTAGTACGTCAAAAACCCCTGCGCATAAGACGTACTAGTACGTCCGAAACCCTCAAAGGGTTAAGGACCCCAAAGGAAATAAATTAGACAGTCCACAATGATGCACTGACTTTCTTGGGTTATCCTGGGTGGCTAACCCTCCGGGATTAATTGTTTCTCAGTGACTGTTTCTCCTTAAGCCACATCAACAACACTCTCTCCACATCTTCGAGTAGTACAGCTGATGGTGGTGCAGCAGCAGCAGCAGCAGCAGCTGACCATGGAACAGCAGCAGCTGATGATGGTACAGCAGCAGCTGATGGTGGTGCAGCAGCAGCTGTCAGTGGTGCAGCAACAGCTGATGATGGTGCAGGAGCAGCAGCTGATGGTGGTGCAGCAACAGATGACCATGGTACGATAGTATTTCAATAGCATTTCTCACCCTTTTTACCACAGGGTTGGCACTAGAAGCTTTCTTTGGGCCCATGGCAGTTTATTTAGCAGTTACAACCACTAAAAACAATGGAATAATACAAAATATATTGCATGTATGCGTGAAACCGTCCACCCTGGCTTGTAAACAATGGCACACTAGGTGAAGGCAAGAGCACTGC
>NW_026507291.1:0-29863 GCF_026875155.1 Cherax quadricarinatus
GAGGTAAGGGATGGAGATGGAAGAGAGAATGAAAGGTAAAAGAGGGATTGGGTATAAAGAGAGAGACCAAGGGGAGGGAGAGAGAGAGGTCGAGAGAGAGATAGACAGACATGACAGACAGTACGAGAGATAAGAGAGAGAGAAAGGAGAAGGAGAAAAGCAAGCGACAAGATACAGAATAGTAGAGAAAGATGGATATATTGGAGGACTGGAAAGTACAGAGACTAGGAAAGAGGCGGGAAATGGGGAAGAAAGGGAGAGAAGCGAACAGCTCATTATCTTACCCCTTTACAAGAAGCTGTGATACTTGTGTACCCCATTAACGTGCCCGTTAATCTTACCTTTTCCAGACCTGATATCTTGCCCGTATTATACAGCGTTATTCTTACCCAATACAGACAGTGAGACTAGATCCCTACTGGTTTTACATTATTTACTGCTAGGTGAACCATGATGAATTCACTAGCCTCCTACTCCTCCCCTCTATTCTCACCTTATACTATCTACTCTAGGCACATACCACCTCCACCACCACCACCTCCACCACCACCATCACTACCACCACCATCACCACACACCACCACCTACCACCCACCACCGCACCACCAACCTCACCACCAGCCAACACCTACCACCAACTCACCATCACACACCACCACCACCACCACCACACCACCACCACCACGGCCCTCACCACACCAAAGCACAACCACCACGCGCCACCATCCACCACCACCACACCACGCCACTCTCACCATACATCACCCACCACCACCACCACCACCACCACCACCACCACCACCAAACCACCACAACATCCACCCCAACATCACCACCACCCACCACCCACCACCACCACCACTACACCACCACTACCACCCACCACCCTACACGCAATCCACCACCACCATCCACCACAAACCTCACCGACCACAACATCACCACCACCACCTCACCCCACTACCACCACCACCACCACCACCACCACCACACACCACACCAGCCACCACTTCCACAACCACACCTCCACCACCAACATCACCACCACCACCACCTACACACCACCACCCACACCACCACCACACCACCAACCACACAAACATCACCAACCCACCACCGCACCATCACACCACCACCACCACCAACCACACACACCACATAAACATTCACCACCAAGCCATCACCATTCCACAACCAACCATCACATTCCAGCCACCACCACCACCCACCACCACCACCCACCTCTACCACCACCACCACACCACCACCTCAACCAACATCACCCATCACCACCAGCTCCCAGTGATCCTACTTGTGGGTCATTACACTCTCACAGATGTTACCCCTCTTCCCTGGCTCCTCCAGTTCTCCTCCTCTCTCCCAATCTTCCTACCCTCTTCCCTCGCGTTATAGACGATGCCTCCTATCATAGCATTAGTACACTCGCAGGCTCTAATTTCAAACAATTTTAGGGTTCCGGTTCGATTTGGATCTTAGATGAAAAATGAGTCTATGGGAACTTTGTATAGTGTCCATGTATACCGTGTATACCATTATTGTATAGCGTGTTATACGTCATGATATAGGCGTATACCTGTCTTTGCAGAAAAGCGCTCTTGCATAGACAGTGATAGTGGTGTGTGTCCCAAACCCTCTTTAAAGGTCAGAACTCATTGTGCTTCCCATTTCCAGGCTCAAGTACGGCTATCCGATTTCCCTGCATCCTCTTTCACCAAAAGTATTACCGTGGCTCATAACGCTACAACAGTTCGTCTGAGTCGCAAGAAATGCTTGTCGTCTCCATTCACTCCGCTAGAAACCACGCTCACGCACGCTTGCTGTGAGGTCCAAGCCTTCGCGCATAGAAAAAAATCACTCTCTTTACACTCCTCCCTCCAGACCTTTTCTGAAGGACGACCCCTACCCCGCCTTCACTATCTGCTACAGTATTTATACGCGTTCATTGTCATTCTACTTTGTATTCGCCCATTCTCTCCAATTGACCAAACCACCTCTAACAACCTCTTCAGCCCTCTTGCTGTACTAATATTTTTAGTCTAACTCCCACCTCTCCGCTAAAATATCCAGACTACGAGATATTTATGCATAATATTACACCAAACCATTGCCCTTAGACCAATAAAAAAAGGGGAATCTCCACTGCCTCCTAGTCGCCTCCTCGCTGCTGCATCAGCAACCCCAAGCTTCACACCCCATATGATAAGAGTGTTGTGTGTCATCTTGTATATTAACGCTCGTACATTCCTTCTTATACCTCATGGATACACGTTTTTTGGTCTCCAACATATTACCTCAACAGCACCTACTCGCCCTTTTTTTCCTTAATCGCAATTTATTATGGTTAAACCTCACCCTTCTCATAAACCATCTGCTGACACGTCAACTCCCAGAAATATCTTATAAAGAAAACATTCACTTATTCCATACTCTCTCCGCTCCAATGTGATCTGCATTTTTTCCTTATTTAATATCGTTGATACACTTTGATGAGGAGCAAAAAGCCGCCGTAATTGTGGGGTCTATAGTTGGTCTGGACACCAGGAAAATCCTTTAGAGCGTGTGTACTGGCCCGCCTTCCAGATCTAGTTGGCTGAGGCTAAATCTCCCAAGTTCTCCTGGCAATTGATTATTACTTTAATTTTACTCTGGTAGTTTATTAATATTACATTGGTGTGGGTTGAAGTTTGGGGAATCACGTTACCTCCATTATTCTCCTCTAAGTCGTCAGTTTCTGCCTGCTGGCCTGGTCTACCAGGGTAGACGCTAGTAAATTAGACGAGATCTCTGTCTCTTATTCTGACGTAGTGGGTACTTTACCGACCTTCGTGCTGACCTTGCATATTGATAGTGACTGTGCTACTCATTTTAAGTGGTGACAGGATTTCAGAACATCAGGCGACACTTGAGTCTCTGAAAGAGGGATGTTGGGCGCTGCTCTGTGTGCCATGGTTTGCCATGCTCAAGGAGTCGGAGGACCTTGGAGCATGAAGTTAGAGCAACGGGCTTCATTTCTGCGGGAGTGTCTGCTGTCTCTCTACTTGTTAGCTGGCGTTGCTCCCCCCCCTTCTAGCTTCAGAGGATTAGGCAAGTAGGTGTCCGGCATTGTGTGCGCGGCCACAGTGGTCATGGCAATCTGCTGACCAACCTTACCAGTGTAGCATAGACTCCCTCGCAAAAAGACAAAACAACTGGTTCCATACAGGTCGCTCTTTTGACGTCCATCAGACCTTGTATTGGGGTTCCCGTTGAAGGTTGTGTGGGCAACGGGCTGTAGCGCAGGCTTCTTACTTTATTGATGTCGTTGAGCCATCATCGTCTAGCATACTCTCTTATGATGTAGTGACACACTAACACTGAAATTAAGTCCGAATTGATCGCGACTCCCTGCAGCATATACACCCTAGATTTCGAGTTGATGTATAGGGGGCGGGCGTAGGCAGACGGATGGAGCAACACCAATCCGAATGTTGTGGTCGAGTGAGTGCCAGGGAGGAATTGGAATAGCCAAAATGGAAATCTCATAGAATGTTGTGCCTTCACGGCAAGGAGACAAGCTTATTGTACTTTCACTAAAGCGCTGGTGAGCCATTGTGCTGTAGCTGATTATTTTCCAACGATCGGGTTTCCCCAGTGAGGTCTGTTTGTGCTCTCTGGGAGGCGCTGGTCTTCTGGAGGTGTCTGTAAAGGGTGTCTCACCACATGGCCTGGCGTTCAGTATGAACTGGGGTCTGAGCTCCTTCCGCACTCTCAAAGCGATCGGGCGACAAATCTTCTCTTGACTGAGTTCCCACTGGAAGGTCTAAGACACGAAGGACAGAAAGGAGGTAAAAATACTCTGCGAATGCCTTGCGCTCCCCTATACCTCCCATTCGCACTGGTGAGAGTAGGCCTGTGATCCATTCGCTGAGTCTTCCAGTAACAGATTCAGTGCTTTTTAAGATATATTTCAGGAAGTGATGTAGTAGTTCGTTGAGTGTTGGGTTGTTATATCATATATATATATATACATATATATATATAATTTTATATATATATTTTATTATATATATAGTATATATATATATATATATATATATTAATATTTTATTTTGCATACGGTCACTTACTTGATAAGGAATGAGGGTTGTGCTGAAGACAGTGGGAGAGGCAAACCTTACAGTGCTCACAGTTGGAAGAGTGAGTACGGCAGGTGGTCAGTGAGGCCAGGACACAGTTTGTGTCCTGATGGTGATCAAGCTCAAGAAGAGGTGGCCAGGCATGCTGAGAGACCAGACACATCACAGGAAGACAAGTCTTTGAACACACACACACGACATACACTACATCACGCTCTCTTTCACACTACTTCTCAAATTTTTCGCTTCACCCCCACATAGAATATCCCCTTAATATTTTCACCCATTGAGGGAAGGGGGGGAGGGGGGATGGGCGGAAAAGTGAGATCGAGGAGGTCAATTTGGCTGGCTTCAAACCTATTATTAGTAAAAAAAGATGGTAATTATCGTCTTCCCTTACTCCTCCCCCGCCCATCCGTCTCCCCCACGCCCCATCATTAATAGAACACAGAAATAAGAAAAACGCATTTTAACCCCCTCCTCCTCTCCCCCATTCAGGACTACAAGCATTGATACGGATGAGCCGGACACAACGAACCCCTTTTCAAAAATCCTTTTCTGTAAATACCATGGTATCCCCATTGACACTGACCACAACCCAACCACCCCCTCCCCTTTTTTTTAATTACTTCTTTTGGAGTGTGAGAGAGAAAGAGATTGTTGTGAGAGAGGGAGAGATGAGAGAGAGCATTATGAGAGAGAGTGGAGAGAGTTGAGGATGGATGAGACTGAGAGAGAGAGAGAAGAGTGGGAGAGAGGAAAGAGAATGAGAGAGAGGATTGGATTTTGGAAAGGTCGGTGACAGGCTACAGCTGATACAAGAATTCGGCCTCGTTAAATTTTCATAATGTGTATTGGTGGCGGTCAAGGGTATTGTCGGTTATATTAACATACAGACTTCCAGTTTAATACAATGAAAATACAACACGAATAAGTTGTATTAGTTCATCCTTGAAATGAATAAGATATTGTTTTATTATAATATATATATATATATATATCTAGTATATATTATATTTGAGTTGTATATATTTAATATATTAGTTATTATATATATTTTATTGTCCCAAGGCTGAGGGACTGATGGCCTTTATATCATGTATATAGTTTCTTTGTCTTCAGAAATTATGTGGTAGAAGGTGTACTGATTGGATAGTTCCACTGGATGGTAAAGCGTTCTACAGAAAGATTACCCAGATGTTGACGGTATTGGTATGAACGCATTCTTGTACTACCTCAGCTACCGTGATGGTCTTGAGTAATCAAAATTTTCGCGCTAATTCTGTCGCGTCCTGTTTGTTGTGTTGTCTACCTGTTGTCTTGTTTGCTTTGTTTGTCTATCTGCTTGCTGTTGTCTGTTTGTTTATTTGCGCCACTCCTGTCTGTTCCTCTGGCTGTCTGTCTGAGGTCTGTCTCTTTCTGTGTGTTCTGTTTGTCTGTCTGTCGTCTGTCTGTCTATCTGTCTGTCTCTGTCTCTCTCTCTATGTCTGTCTCTCTTCTCTTCTCTCTTCTCTCTCTCTATCTCTCTCTCTCTCTCTCTTCACATCTTCTCGCTCTCTCTCTCTCTCTCTTACTCTCTCTCTCTCTCTCTCTTGAGTCTATTTGTCTGTGTCTGTCTGTCTATCTGACTCTCTTGATAATTTCATATAATTGATCTCCCTTCGTCCCCCCCAATCTGTGTTTAATCCCCACGAGACTCCCGGAGTTTCGTGTTTACCCGTCGGACCTCCGTGGAAGAGGCGGGAGGGGGTGGAGGAGGTAGGGGTGGGGAGGGAGGGGGACGGGACGGGGAGTGAAGAGAGAGAAAGGCGTCCTGTTTTCCTCTCTCATAGAGCCACTAATGAACATAACACCTCCTAATGGTAACAATAGTTTGTGTCTCTTTTTTAAACCATTACCACTCAGATTGAAAGGCTCTGATGCGCGCGTTCTTTGATGCGGTCCTGTGCCAATATGGTCTCTGATCTCCCGAGCTAGCGTTTGACCGCTGGGGAAATAAGAACAAGGATTGAGCAGTGTTTGCCGACTCTGTTTACCAGTCATCAAACTATGCGTCATGCGGAGGTATTCATGGGGTAAGTTTGGGGCAAAAGTTATTTATATATCTTGTAAAATGGATGCGGTTTTCTGTTTGCTAATTCTTAAGGACGTCGTCGATTGCTGATTCTTGACTTCTAGAATCACTTCTCAGGTTCTCAGTTTTTTATAATGATTAAGTTGACCTTGTGAATGGATATACTGTGGCATTTGATTATGACCCTAGTCTATGGGTAGTGCGCCAACAAAATGTGTAATTCATAAGAGAGTATAAAGACACGCGTCTTCAGTATGTTTCCATATGTCTCCTGAGTCTTTTGACAGAGAGTGTCAATAGACCAGGAGCTAGGTTGTCGCGTCATTACCGTTGATCATAAACTGGTGGGTACGTCAATGAAGGACAGCTATGCGTCGAGCGTTCATATAACGCGTCCGGTCTCTTGTTGAACGTACTGGTGAGGTGCTCTTCAACCTCTACCCTCTCCGCCATCCTCACGATAAATATTAAGAAGAGGTGTGGAGGATGAACACTGGAGGTACGGGCGTGGTACACCCTCACAATGTACCACCCAGGTATCGTAGAACGAATCTTTTGTGGGTCCTTCACAGTCACTGGGACACTGTGAATGGCAGCAGACTGTTTTATTGCTTGTGTACTGATCTCCAACACGCCCGATACACTCCTCATTGTTATGCAAAAGAGTAATATTGAAGTAGGAATAACTAAAAGGGGACCAATAGCCGTAAAATACTGATTTTTGCTGCCTCAGTTTTCGCAATATACTTTTTTTTCAGGTCTCCAGAGATAGAAACGCAAGTAGTAATGTTACTGATTGTTAAGTCAGTTAACGGTATAGTAATTAAACTATTGTTCAGCGGGCCGTGAATATAAATCGCCTGGAATTTACAATCGGGGGGAATTTATTATCGTATGATCATAGGGATGCAGATCGTGAAAAAGTATATTACTGAGATGAGTATATCTTTTATGTCCTCGCACGAAATTTATCTCAAGGGATTTTTGAATACATCTCAAGGGGATTTAAGAGATTTCTTGAATTATTGTAGTGATTTTTCTAAGGGTGATTAATGCTTGTGTTTACCGCTTTTTTTTTGTGAAGGGAGGGGGGGGGATTGGTAGTTTTGTATATGGGTACTTAATGGGATTTTCTGGTTATTTTGCATTTCTTTTTGTTCAAATGATTCTTGCTATAAAAGGAGTTTGAATATGTATTTGTCTATAGTTGACTTTGACGCGATTTAGAAAAGATTTCGTTATGTTGGTTTTTGTCTGTTGTTAGTGTGTGTGTGTGTGTGTGTGTTTGTTGTGATTGTGTGTGTGTGTGTGATGTGTGCTGTGTGTGGTTGTGTGTGTGTGTGTTTGGTGTGATGTGTGTGTTTGTGTGTGTGTGTGTAGTGTGTGTGTGTGTGTGTGGTGTATGAGAGAGAGTGAGAGGAGTGAAGAGAGAGAATGACAGACAGACAGACAAGAGAGAAATTTTAAAGACAGAGTTTAGATAATTGGATAGATATATAGATAGATAGATAGAGAGAGAGGGAGAAGAGAGAGGAAGAGATGAGACGATAGTGAGAGAGATGAGAGATGAGAGAGATTGTGAGAGAGAGAGAGAGTGGCTGACAGGACAGTCAGACAAGAGGAGAAATTTAAAAGATCAGAGATAGATAATATGAAAGATAGATTGATTGATAGGACAGTAGAGAGAGAGAGAGAGAGAGGGGGGAAGAGTGAGAGAGAGAGAGAGAAGAGAGAGAGAGAGACAGAGGAAGACAGAGGAGAGAGAGTGGAAGAGAGAGATGAGAGGTTTGAAGAGAAGGAGATTGAGAGAAAAGAGAGACAAAGAGAGAAGAGCAGAGATGATGGACGAGAGATGGAGAGTAGGGAGGGAGATGATATGAGATGAGAGAGAGAGAGAGAGAGTGAGGAGATGCGAGAGAAGCAGAGAGTGAGAGAGATGCCGGTATAGTGGACAGGGAGAGGGAGAGAGAGAGTGATGGAGGACTGACAGATAGAAGACAAAGAGGAGATAATTTAAAGACAGAGTATAGATAAATGAAAGATAGATTGGTTTAAGGATAGACGTTGTAGGAGAGAGAGAGAGAGAAAGAGATGAGTAGAGGAAGAGATAGAGAGAGAGAGAGAGAGGAGAGAGAGAGAGAGAGTGGGAGTAGAGATGAGAACGAGAGGAAAGAGAGAGGTAGAGAGATGAGAGAGAGAGAGGAGGATGAGGAGGATTGAGAGATGAGGAGAAATTAGAGAGAGAGAGAGGAGAGAAGAAGAGAGAGAGAGAGAGACGAGAGAAGAGATAAATACCAAACCTCCAAAATAGGGAACAAAACAATATACAACTATCACTAACTAAACAACATCATAACTTTATCATCCAATCAACTATAAACAACACAATGTGTAAGTCAATAAATCCAGAACAAAATAACAAATACACTTTATTAACAGACAAAACAATCACTAAATTTCTTGATTTAAATGACACTATCAACGTTATTTATGATAAGAATAACCGACACCATTACTACATTTGTTCTTTTCTTATTTTATCCAATTCATCCATTTAATACATTATTATATAAAACTTCCCTCAATTAATAATTATTCAATTATTACCAATTCTCAATTAACTAACATTATTAAACTTATTAAACTCCTCATTATACATTATATCTTAATTAACCACTTCCTCCAATAACTACTATTATTAAGTTATTACCACTTCCTCCAATTACTACATTAGTCTTATTACACTTCCCCCTAATTAATATCATTATTATTAATTTAAACTATTCATCCATTAATACATTATTAAATTATTTACACTCATATCCATAATAAATTATTATTAAATTACTTACCATTTTCTCCATTACTACACATTATTCATTATTACCTCTTCCTCCTTGTAGACTACATTATTCTAAATTACATTTCTCTATTAACTACATACTTCCTTATTACATTTTTACAATACTACATTCACTTCTTATTTCCACTTCCTCCATTACTACATTATTCTTATTACCATTTTATCCATACTACATTTCTTATTACACGTCCTCCATACTTACATTAATTCTTAATTACCATTTCCTCCATTACTTACATTATTCTTCTATTAGCCATTTTATCCCATTACTACATTATTCTTATTACCCATTCCTTCAATTACTACACACTCATCTTAATTACCACTCTCCAATACTACATTATTCTTTATTACACATTTCCTCATTACCCACATTATATTTTAATTATTACATTTCCCTCCATTAACTTTCATTATTACTTATAACCACATCCTCCAATACTACAATATACTTAATACATTTTTCTCATTACTACATTATTCTGAACTTACCATTACACCCCCAATACTACATTATTCAATCTAACCATTACCTCCATTAATACCCATCCCTTTCTCTTACTTTAACCCTATATTATTCACCCCAACCCCCCTAATTAAATACGTCTTTTTTCATTATATTAGTATAATTTATTGTACTCTGTATTGTGTATTTGCAGTAGTTAATTATAGTAGCGGAGTAAGTGTGTGTTGTATTAGATGTTTCTTTGCACAATGTTTTTTTAATTTTATTATTATAATTTTATTTATGAAAGAACAATAAATTTAATATATATTAATCATTAATATATTTGGAATATTTTTAATTTAATTATTTATTATAGCGCGTATTTTTGATGGTGTTTATAAGAAATATTTTATGTGTGCCAAATATATTTTTTTTTTATTATTATATTTAATTATATTTGAAATTTGTGTAGGTATCTCTATATGTTAAAGTGTAGTTAACTAGCCCCTCTTATTTATTTGCGTTAGTGTGTTTAGGATTTTTTTTGTTGTAGATATGTGTGTTTAATTGTACTTATCAGTTGTGTGTTTTTTTTTATTATTTTGTGTGTCCTTCTTATTATAGCTAGATTTTATAAATGTAGTGTGTGATATTTAGACTATTATTATATATTATTAGTTTATTTATTTTTTTTTATTTTATTATATAATATTGAGTATATATGTAAATGTTATCTTATGTAATTATTGTGTATGAATATGAATAACATGTATGGTTCTGTAATGTGAAAAATTGTGTGAAATATTTAATCTTATTTTATTAAATTTTTTAATAAATATAAATTGGGTGTTTGCATTTTCGCGGCTTCAAGATAGTATATGGTTAATGAGTAGTAGTAATATCTTCTGATAATTTATTATATTATATATTATTATTTGAGTACTATAAATCGCATTGTCTTTATAGCCAATCTGGTGCTTTTTTATATATAATATTAATTAATTTAAATTGTTGAGAGTCCTTTTATGTGGTAGGCTTATTTTAATTGTTCATATGTATTCGTAATAATGTGATAGATGTTATTTATTTATTTAACGTTGCTGTTATTGTGTTAAATTTCTTTCTGGTATAACTATGTATTTATTTAAATGTATAGTATAGTTTATTATTTAGATAAATCGCTGGAAATATATGTATGTTTTCTTTGTGTTATAGAAGGTTTGTGTTACAGATATGTGTATATTTTTGGTAAATTTTGTGTGTTCTCCAAATATTGTCTCTAATTAAATAACTATTAATGTGGAATTAATGTAAATGAATATTTTATTTCAATTTTTGTGAATTTAAATAGTGGTGTGGTGTTAGGAGAGAGGATGGTGTGTGGTGTGAATTTGTATAGAGAGAGTTGTTAATGATTTTATTTTATATATTTTAATAATTATCTATTAACTGTTAATGACTTATTTTTTTATTATCTTTATCTAATCTTGTGTAGTATGTTGTTTAGATGTTGTTAATGTGTTGTTAGTGTTTAGTGTATGTAATAAAGTCGTATCAGTTGTTGTAGTGGTACAATAACTGTTGTTAGAGATACTTTGACGCTTTTATGATCTGTATTTATATTATGTATTTTTTTGCTCAATATTGTGTGTTTTTTTATTGAAATGTTAGATCTTATATTCTGTGTGTTGTGTTAATCCGAGAAATTTATGTTTGTATAAAGAAAAAGTGAATATTTTGCTATTTGAGTGTATGACGTGTCTGTGTGTGTGTTACGGTAATGAATATTGTGTTTCTTTGTATAGTTGTTTCAATATTGTTTCGTCTAGTTTAATACTTATGTTTTAATATCGAGTTATAGACAGTTTTGTATTGTGTTATACGCGTTATTGAATCTTAGGTTTATTTTAGCTAAGGTGTTTTCTTGTGTTATGTGTGTTTTTTCGCATGCGTCTTCGCTCAGGAAGTTGTTTTTGGTGTGCCTGCTGTGTGTCTCTCACATAGTAGTGTATTCGTGGATTCATGTTGAGGGTTGTAGTGCGGGTTTCGAATTTTCTTTTTTGGTTTGTTAGTGTACATTTTGATTGCTTTATGTATAGACGTTGTGTTTGGTGTTTCTCCTGATATTTATTTATACAGCCAGAGATAGGTTCGTGTTTAGTTTTTTCGTTTAGTTAGAATTTGTGAATGGGGTCTTAGCTTACATTATCGTATATTTCGTCTCTGTTTTTAGGTTTTGTGATGAGCTAATAATGTTTGTGTTCTCCATACTCTCATGTGTCTCACGTATTTATTAGGATTTTTAATAGGTGTCAATTTGACTACATATGTCTGTTTGTTCGCTGTTATATTTAATGTAGATAATGTTTTTGTTGGTGCTTTATGGTATTTAATTACAAGTCGTGTGTGTCCTTATTGTTGGATGGGTTGTCGGCGCGCTATGTATTTAATTGTTATCGGTTTTTGAGTGTGTGAGTGGACCAGATTGGTGGTGTGTGTGCTAGAGTCTTTATTGACGTATCGATATGTATTGTGTGTGTTGCCGATGGGTTTTGTTTTATAGTATGGTGAGGAGTTGTTTGGGCGGGGCGAGGGGTTGGTGTTTGATGTTTGTTGTTTGTTGGATTTCTCGTTGATGATTGAGGATGTTGTGGTACGATGGATTGAGTGATGGTGTGTGTAAGTAATGGGTGAGTTTGATTATTGAAGTCGTGGGGATGCCTAGGAGTCTCTGCATTGTGTGGGATTAGAGTTTGTATCGGTAGACGTATTAGTGAATGTTAAGGTTATAGGGTTGTTCGCACATGTTGGATTGTACTTTTGGAGTTGGGCTTATGTTAGAGTGTTTGATAAATGTGTACTTAATGTGTGTGTTGAGATTAGGGTTGTTTATGAGCTCTTTTTGAGGGGTTGGTATGGTTGGGTTTGGGTGAGGTAGAGGGAGGTCTAACGTTGGATATGGAGGTGTGTGAGTGGTGCGTGTTAGTAGGTTATTGGATGTGAGGGGTGGTGGTAGTGGGTTGGGGGGGGTGGATGCAGGTGGGGTGTGTGCGCTCAGAGGAGTGTGATGTGTTGTGAGTTATGGGCGCGGGAGGCGGTGTGGGGGTTTATTTGGGGATGTACTGGGGCGTGAGCATGTCTGGGGTGAGGAGTATGGTTGGACTGTGGTGGGCTCAGCGGTTGTGTTTGGTAGGGGTTTCGGGTGAAGGCTTAAGGGTGTATGGGGGGGAGGGTGGGGGATACATGCGGGGCTCGAGACATGGTAGGTGTTTGGTGGGAGTGGTGGGGTGGGGCTTCTGTTGTGGTATGGGAGGGCAGTCTTTAGGGTAGGTTAGGGGGTTGAGGTTTGAGAATGTGTGGGGGTGGGGAGTGTCGGGGTGGGTGTGTAGATGGGGGTTGGGGGG
The DNA here is from genome assembly GCF_026875155.1 of Cherax quadricarinatus. Lineage (NCBI taxonomy): Eukaryota > Metazoa > Arthropoda > Malacostraca > Decapoda > Parastacidae > Cherax > Cherax quadricarinatus. The sequence continues at coordinate 12,926 of NW_026507291.1, forward strand.
GGTTTGGGGGGTGCGGTAGCGGTGGTCTTGGGGGTTAGTGGTGATGATTGTCAGGGAAGGTAGTGTTGGGTGGGGTGTGGGTTGTGGTGGTGGGGGTTGGGTACTTATCGCGGGGGGGGGGGCCGCGGAGTGAGGGAGTGGGTTGGGGGGGGTTAGGTGTAGGGTGGATGTGGGGTTAGGGGGTGGATTCTTGTGGGGAGGGTGGCGGTAGGAAAGTGGTGGTGGCTGTCGTGTAATGGGGTATAGTGGTAGGATGTGGGTGTGGGGGGGGTGGGGGACGGTGGTGGCAGTGCATGTGTGTTTGAGCTACGGTAGGGTAGGTTGTATTGGTGGGGGTGTGAGGATAGGGTAGTTGGGGTTGGAGTATGAAGTGAGGGGGTGCGGGTAGACTTGTGGGAGCGCAGGTGGCTGGGGGCTTGGGGAGGTTAAGTATGGTTGGGGGAGGTGGATTGTATCAGTGCGCAGGGGTTTTGCGGAGGGGGTATTGTGAGATAGGGGCAGGAGTCGCATGGTAGTTGGTGAGGCATTGGGGTGGGGGGTTACTGGGGGCAGCATTGGGTTAGTGTATAGTCGTGTGGAGTGTGTTGGGGGGTTGTGTTAGGGGGCTGGGCCAGGCGAATTGGTGGTGAGTAGTGGTGGGTTCTGGGGTGAGCATGGGTTGGAGTATGGTCGGTGAAGGTGGTAGTGAGTGATGGGTTTGTAAGTTAGGGTGTAGAGACGTGGAGGAGGCAATGGGCTTTAGATAGTTGAGTGGTGGAGTGGTGGGGTATTTGTGGTGGTTTGTCAGGGATGCGACGGTAGTTAGTGGGTGGAGTGGTTTTTGGGGGTGGGGGTATAGAGTCTGGCCTTGAAGGATGGGTAGTATTGTGGTGGAGGTCTGTAGTGGGTGTGAGGCAGATTGTTGGGGTATGTGGGTGCTCTAGCGATGTCGGTTGAGTTGATGGCGGACGGTTTGGTAGGGGAGCATGGTGGGGTGTATGCGGTTGTGAGTGCGGTTTTGAGGGGTCGGGGGTGATAGCTGAGGCGCGTAAGATATGGTGGGGTGGTAGGGTACTGGGCAGCGTTATACTGGGGCCTCTCGCTAAGGGGCAGTCGAGGTGGGGAAGTCCATATGGTAGGTAGATTAACCTGAGGGTAGCGGGCTTGGTAGGCTAGGGCGACATGCTATAGGGTATTGGTGGAGATGCGGTGTTATTTTTGTTATGGTGACATATGAGCGCTCGCGAGATTATGGTAGTGGCGTGTGGTATATGGCTGGGTTGAGGTCGGTAGCTATTTGGATGAGGTTCCCAGGCATGGTTTGTTATTGATGGTGATGGCGATGGTGTGGTGCCAGTAGGTGAGTAGCATTGCGGCGCGTATAGCTGATTTGGGTATCTGTTGGGTCTCATGGAGCGAGTTGAGGTAAGGTAGTGGTGGAGGTAATGGGTTCGACTAGAACCTAGGTAACATGTAGTTATATGCGCATGTATGTGGTGTGAGGGTACCTAGGGGCGGCGAGTGCGCATGGTATGTGGATGGAGGGGGAGGTTAGAGGTCAGATTAGGGAGCTATGTGCGGTTCCGGCAGGTGGATTGGGGTGGTAGGGTTTTTATATTGCCGGGTACTTAGGGGAGGTCATGGGTTAGTATGGCGTGAGTGGGGTTTAGTGTACTGGGGAGGAAGACGGCGTTAAATCGGTTGAAGGCAGATAGGGATGACATTGGTGATAGGTCTGATTGGTGGGTTATGGTTAGCCTACGGTCTAGCTGTGGGGATAGTATGTGTGAGGTATGGTTAGGGGTGTTGGACTTAGAGGGAGCAGATGGTTTGGTTGTTGAGGGTTGGAGAGTGTGTTTGTTGAATTGGGGTTGAGCGTACTTAGGGAGCTATGGGTAGTTATGGTGGGAGAGTGACGGGGTGACGGGGGGGTGGGGGTAGAGGGAGTGGGAAGTTAGTAAGGTAGTGTTGCGTTGGTGGGTGGGGGGTTTACTAGGCAGTCTGCAGTGTTGGTGTAGGGTTATGCGGGGGGATCGGTAATGGGCACGGGCGTAGGTGGTGTGGCATAGTTTTAGATTAGGCATATGGTTGGTTTAGAGTGGTGTGGGTTATGATGGGCAGGTGGAGGCTATGTGTGGGTTTAGTGATAGTGGTGGGGGTGAATGTACCGCTGGGGAAGTGTCAGTGTAGGAAGTGAGAAGTAGAGGGCTTTGTAGTGGGTGGGTGATCTCTTGGCGGTGGAGCATCGTGGTGAGTTATGGTGGTTAATGGTGTGGGGGTAACTGAGGGGAGAGAAGATGGTTGATGTTGATATTGTGAGCAGTGATTGGGGGTACGGTATAGGCGCAAAGAAGATCGGCGGGGTAGCTACTGGTGGTTGGAGGTCGAGGTTTTAACTAGGAGGCTCGGACTAGAGTATGGGTGGTGTAGGGTAATGATGGAGAAAGGCGCATGTGAGGGTATGTGATGTGTGATTGTAGAGAGTTTGGGTGGGATTCTGGGGTGAGTTGAATGTTGTACTAGGGCGTGGGGTATGGGAAGCTATGGATATGGTGATCCTAGCGCTGGGAGGTTGCTTGTGGAGTGGAGGTACTGGTCATGCTTAGGGGGTGTGTGGAGAGTCTCATGGTTAGGTAGTTTGGCGGATAGTCGTGGGTGGTGTTTTAGGTGGGGTTACTTGGGGCATCGGGGTTTTTACTAGGGATCTGGTGGATGTTAGGTTATTCATGGAGAAAATGGTGGGTAACTGGTGAATAGGCAGTTTGGAATGGTTGGAGGTTTGGTAGCTTATGAGAGCTAATGGTAGAAGCTGTAGAGTGTCGGGGGAAGTTTATGGTTAGGATGGTGGTTAGGTTGTGGGGGTTCCTCAGGTAACGGGGAGGGAGAGACAGATGGAGGAGTTTTATGAGGCGTGCAGGGGTTTATTAGTTAATGGTGGGATCGGGGGATAGACTGTGAGCGCGCAGAGAAGTTGTGGCAAGCGTATGTAGGAGTAGGTATGGTGTTGAGGTGTGGTTGGTTTTCGAAGGGAGCCATGATATGTTATGAGTAGGAGGGGTGGGTTAGGGGTGGGTGTCTGTACGTGGGGTTGGGCATGGTGGTCTCGTATGGACTGGTTTTATTGGTGGATGGGTGGTTTTGCCGTTTTGCGGTGTAGAAAGCGTATCGAGTGGAGGGTGGTTAGGCTGGAGGTAGTCAAGGGTACGGTGGGTGTACATGTGGGTGTGATGAAGTGTTTGGGGTTGGGTGGTGGTGGTACTGTGGGAGGGAGGGTTCGACTAGGGCTTGCTTCAACTCTCTCGTTGTCGGTTGGTAGGGTATGGTGTATCGTATTGGGCAGGCAGAGCTGCAGAGATGGCGTGGTCGCGATGAGTGAGTGGGAGGGGTGGTCTAGTGCGCGGCGCTAGTATGGGTGGTCGTGGGTGCGTGTTATTTCGGAAACTTGTGGTCAATGCATCCCCGCCCCTCGCCGCCGGACCAGAGGTAAGGGATGGAGATGGAAGAGAGAATGAAAGGTAAAAGAGGGATTGGGTATAAAGAGAGAGACCAAGGGGAGGGAGAGAGAGAGGTCGAGAGAGAGATAGACAGACATGACAGACAGTACGAGAGATAAGAGAGAGAGAAAGGAGAAGGAGAAAAGCAAGCGACAAGATACAGAATAGTAGAGAAAGATGGATATATTGGAGGACTGGAAAGTACAGAGACTAGGAAAGAGGCGGGAAATGGGGAAGAAAGGGAGAGAAGCGAACAGCTCATTATCTTACCCCTTTACAAGAAGCTGTGATACTTGTGTACCCCATTAACGTGCCCGTTAATCTTACCTTTTCCAGACCTGATATCTTGCCCGTATTATACAGCGTTATTCTTACCCAATACAGACAGTGAGACTAGATCCCTACTGGTTTTACATTATTTACTGCTAGGTGAACCATGATGAATTCACTAGCCTCCTACTCCTCCCCTCTATTCTCACCTTATACTATCTACTCTAGGCACATACCACCTCCACCACCACCACCTCCACCACCACCATCACTACCACCACCATCACCACACACCACCACCTACCACCCACCACCGCACCACCAACCTCACCACCAGCCAACACCTACCACCAACTCACCATCACACACCACCACCACCACCACCACACCACCACCACCACGGCCCTCACCACACCAAAGCACAACCACCACGCGCCACCATCCACCACCACCACACCACGCCACTCTCACCATACATCACCCACCACCACCACCACCACCACCACCACCACCACCACCAAACCACCACAACATCCACCCCAACATCACCACCACCCACCACCCACCACCACCACCACTACACCACCACTACCACCCACCACCCTACACGCAATCCACCACCACCATCCACCACAAACCTCACCGACCACAACATCACCACCACCACCTCACCCCACTACCACCACCACCACCACCACCACCACCACACACCACACCAGCCACCACTTCCACAACCACACCTCCACCACCAACATCACCACCACCACCACCTACACACCACCACCCACACCACCACCACACCACCAACCACACAAACATCACCAACCCACCACCGCACCATCACACCACCACCACCACCAACCACACACACCACATAAACATTCACCACCAAGCCATCACCATTCCACAACCAACCATCACATTCCAGCCACCACCACCACCCACCACCACCACCCACCTCTACCACCACCACCACACCACCACCTCAACCAACATCACCCATCACCACCAGCTCCCAGTGATCCTACTTGTGGGTCATTACACTCTCACAGATGTTACCCCTCTTCCCTGGCTCCTCCAGTTCTCCTCCTCTCTCCCAATCTTCCTACCCTCTTCCCTCGCGTTATAGACGATGCCTCCTATCATAGCATTAGTACACTCGCAGGCTCTAATTTCAAACAATTTTAGGGTTCCGGTTCGATTTGGATCTTAGATGAAAAATGAGTCTATGGGAACTTTGTATAGTGTCCATGTATACCGTGTATACCATTATTGTATAGCGTGTTATACGTCATGATATAGGCGTATACCTGTCTTTGCAGAAAAGCGCTCTTGCATAGACAGTGATAGTGGTGTGTGTCCCAAACCCTCTTTAAAGGTCAGAACTCATTGTGCTTCCCATTTCCAGGCTCAAGTACGGCTATCCGATTTCCCTGCATCCTCTTTCACCAAAAGTATTACCGTGGCTCATAACGCTACAACAGTTCGTCTGAGTCGCAAGAAATGCTTGTCGTCTCCATTCACTCCGCTAGAAACCACGCTCACGCACGCTTGCTGTGAGGTCCAAGCCTTCGCGCATAGAAAAAAATCACTCTCTTTACACTCCTCCCTCCAGACCTTTTCTGAAGGACGACCCCTACCCCGCCTTCACTATCTGCTACAGTATTTATACGCGTTCATTGTCATTCTACTTTGTATTCGCCCATTCTCTCCAATTGACCAAACCACCTCTAACAACCTCTTCAGCCCTCTTGCTGTACTAATATTTTTAGTCTAACTCCCACCTCTCCGCTAAAATATCCAGACTACGAGATATTTATGCATAATATTACACCAAACCATTGCCCTTAGACCAATAAAAAAAGGGGAATCTCCACTGCCTCCTAGTCGCCTCCTCGCTGCTGCATCAGCAACCCCAAGCTTCACACCCCATATGATAAGAGTGTTGTGTGTCATCTTGTATATTAACGCTCGTACATTCCTTCTTATACCTCATGGATACACGTTTTTTGGTCTCCAACATATTACCTCAACAGCACCTACTCGCCCTTTTTTTCCTTAATCGCAATTTATTATGGTTAAACCTCACCCTTCTCATAAACCATCTGCTGACACGTCAACTCCCAGAAATATCTTATAAAGAAAACATTCACTTATTCCATACTCTCTCCGCTCCAATGTGATCTGCATTTTTTCCTTATTTAATATCGTTGATACACTTTGATGAGGAGCAAAAAGCCGCCGTAATTGTGGGGTCTATAGTTGGTCTGGACACCAGGAAAATCCTTTAGAGCGTGTGTACTGGCCCGCCTTCCAGATCTAGTTGGCTGAGGCTAAATCTCCCAAGTTCTCCTGGCAATTGATTATTACTTTAATTTTACTCTGGTAGTTTATTAATATTACATTGGTGTGGGTTGAAGTTTGGGGAATCACGTTACCTCCATTATTCTCCTCTAAGTCGTCAGTTTCTGCCTGCTGGCCTGGTCTACCAGGGTAGACGCTAGTAAATTAGACGAGATCTCTGTCTCTTATTCTGACGTAGTGGGTACTTTACCGACCTTCGTGCTGACCTTGCATATTGATAGTGACTGTGCTACTCATTTTAAGTGGTGACAGGATTTCAGAACATCAGGCGACACTTGAGTCTCTGAAAGAGGGATGTTGGGCGCTGCTCTGTGTGCCATGGTTTGCCATGCTCAAGGAGTCGGAGGACCTTGGAGCATGAAGTTAGAGCAACGGGCTTCATTTCTGCGGGAGTGTCTGCTGTCTCTCTACTTGTTAGCTGGCGTTGCTCCCCCCCCTTCTAGCTTCAGAGGATTAGGCAAGTAGGTGTCCGGCATTGTGTGCGCGGCCACAGTGGTCATGGCAATCTGCTGACCAACCTTACCAGTGTAGCATAGACTCCCTCGCAAAAAGACAAAACAACTGGTTCCATACAGGTCGCTCTTTTGACGTCCATCAGACCTTGTATTGGGGTTCCCGTTGAAGGTTGTGTGGGCAACGGGCTGTAGCGCAGGCTTCTTACTTTATTGATGTCGTTGAGCCATCATCGTCTAGCATACTCTCTTATGATGTAGTGACACACTAACACTGAAATTAAGTCCGAATTGATCGCGACTCCCTGCAGCATATACACCCTAGATTTCGAGTTGATGTATAGGGGGCGGGCGTAGGCAGACGGATGGAGCAACACCAATCCGAATGTTGTGGTCGAGTGAGTGCCAGGGAGGAATTGGAATAGCCAAAATGGAAATCTCATAGAATGTTGTGCCTTCACGGCAAGGAGACAAGCTTATTGTACTTTCACTAAAGCGCTGGTGAGCCATTGTGCTGTAGCTGATTATTTTCCAACGATCGGGTTTCCCCAGTGAGGTCTGTTTGTGCTCTCTGGGAGGCGCTGGTCTTCTGGAGGTGTCTGTAAAGGGTGTCTCACCACATGGCCTGGCGTTCAGTATGAACTGGGGTCTGAGCTCCTTCCGCACTCTCAAAGCGATCGGGCGACAAATCTTCTCTTGACTGAGTTCCCACTGGAAGGTCTAAGACACGAAGGACAGAAAGGAGGTAAAAATACTCTGCGAATGCCTTGCGCTCCCCTATACCTCCCATTCGCACTGGTGAGAGTAGGCCTGTGATCCATTCGCTGAGTCTTCCAGTAACAGATTCAGTGCTTTTTAAGATATATTTCAGGAAGTGATGTAGTAGTTCGTTGAGTGTTGGGTTGTTATATCATATATATATATATACATATATATATATAATTTTATATATATATTTTATTATATATATAGTATATATATATATATATATATATATTAATATTTTATTTTGCATACGGTCACTTACTTGATAAGGAATGAGGGTTGTGCTGAAGACAGTGGGAGAGGCAAACCTTACAGTGCTCACAGTTGGAAGAGTGAGTACGGCAGGTGGTCAGTGAGGCCAGGACACAGTTTGTGTCCTGATGGTGATCAAGCTCAAGAAGAGGTGGCCAGGCATGCTGAGAGACCAGACACATCACAGGAAGACAAGTCTTTGAACACACACACACGACATACACTACATCACGCTCTCTTTCACACTACTTCTCAAATTTTTCGCTTCACCCCCACATAGAATATCCCCTTAATATTTTCACCCATTGAGGGAAGGGGGGGAGGGGGGATGGGCGGAAAAGTGAGATCGAGGAGGTCAATTTGGCTGGCTTCAAACCTATTATTAGTAAAAAAAGATGGTAATTATCGTCTTCCCTTACTCCTCCCCCGCCCATCCGTCTCCCCCACGCCCCATCATTAATAGAACACAGAAATAAGAAAAACGCATTTTAACCCCCTCCTCCTCTCCCCCATTCAGGACTACAAGCATTGATACGGATGAGCCGGACACAACGAACCCCTTTTCAAAAATCCTTTTCTGTAAATACCATGGTATCCCCATTGACACTGACCACAACCCAACCACCCCCTCCCCTTTTTTTTAATTACTTCTTTTGGAGTGTGAGAGAGAAAGAGATTGTTGTGAGAGAGGGAGAGATGAGAGAGAGCATTATGAGAGAGAGTGGAGAGAGTTGAGGATGGATGAGACTGAGAGAGAGAGAGAAGAGTGGGAGAGAGGAAAGAGAATGAGAGAGAGGATTGGATTTTGGAAAGGTCGGTGACAGGCTACAGCTGATACAAGAATTCGGCCTCGTTAAATTTTCATAATGTGTATTGGTGGCGGTCAAGGGTATTGTCGGTTATATTAACATACAGACTTCCAGTTTAATACAATGAAAATACAACACGAATAAGTTGTATTAGTTCATCCTTGAAATGAATAAGATATTGTTTTATTATAATATATATATATATATATATCTAGTATATATTATATTTGAGTTGTATATATTTAATATATTAGTTATTATATATATTTTATTGTCCCAAGGCTGAGGGACTGATGGCCTTTATATCATGTATATAGTTTCTTTGTCTTCAGAAATTATGTGGTAGAAGGTGTACTGATTGGATAGTTCCACTGGATGGTAAAGCGTTCTACAGAAAGATTACCCAGATGTTGACGGTATTGGTATGAACGCATTCTTGTACTACCTCAGCTACCGTGATGGTCTTGAGTAATCAAAATTTTCGCGCTAATTCTGTCGCGTCCTGTTTGTTGTGTTGTCTACCTGTTGTCTTGTTTGCTTTGTTTGTCTATCTGCTTGCTGTTGTCTGTTTGTTTATTTGCGCCACTCCTGTCTGTTCCTCTGGCTGTCTGTCTGAGGTCTGTCTCTTTCTGTGTGTTCTGTTTGTCTGTCTGTCGTCTGTCTGTCTATCTGTCTGTCTCTGTCTCTCTCTCTATGTCTGTCTCTCTTCTCTTCTCTCTTCTCTCTCTCTATCTCTCTCTCTCTCTCTCTTCACATCTTCTCGCTCTCTCTCTCTCTCTCTTACTCTCTCTCTCTCTCTCTCTTGAGTCTATTTGTCTGTGTCTGTCTGTCTATCTGACTCTCTTGATAATTTCATATAATTGATCTCCCTTCGTCCCCCCCAATCTGTGTTTAATCCCCACGAGACTCCCGGAGTTTCGTGTTTACCCGTCGGACCTCCGTGGAAGAGGCGGGAGGGGGTGGAGGAGGTAGGGGTGGGGAGGGAGGGGGACGGGACGGGGAGTGAAGAGAGAGAAAGGCGTCCTGTTTTCCTCTCTCATAGAGCCACTAATGAACATAACACCTCCTAATGGTAACAATAGTTTGTGTCTCTTTTTTAAACCATTACCACTCAGATTGAAAGGCTCTGATGCGCGCGTTCTTTGATGCGGTCCTGTGCCAATATGGTCTCTGATCTCCCGAGCTAGCGTTTGACCGCTGGGGAAATAAGAACAAGGATTGAGCAGTGTTTGCCGACTCTGTTTACCAGTCATCAAACTATGCGTCATGCGGAGGTATTCATGGGGTAAGTTTGGGGCAAAAGTTATTTATATATCTTGTAAAATGGATGCGGTTTTCTGTTTGCTAATTCTTAAGGACGTCGTCGATTGCTGATTCTTGACTTCTAGAATCACTTCTCAGGTTCTCAGTTTTTTATAATGATTAAGTTGACCTTGTGAATGGATATACTGTGGCATTTGATTATGACCCTAGTCTATGGGTAGTGCGCCAACAAAATGTGTAATTCATAAGAGAGTATAAAGACACGCGTCTTCAGTATGTTTCCATATGTCTCCTGAGTCTTTTGACAGAGAGTGTCAATAGACCAGGAGCTAGGTTGTCGCGTCATTACCGTTGATCATAAACTGGTGGGTACGTCAATGAAGGACAGCTATGCGTCGAGCGTTCATATAACGCGTCCGGTCTCTTGTTGAACGTACTGGTGAGGTGCTCTTCAACCTCTACCCTCTCCGCCATCCTCACGATAAATATTAAGAAGAGGTGTGGAGGATGAACACTGGAGGTACGGGCGTGGTACACCCTCACAATGTACCACCCAGGTATCGTAGAACGAATCTTTTGTGGGTCCTTCACAGTCACTGGGACACTGTGAATGGCAGCAGACTGTTTTATTGCTTGTGTACTGATCTCCAACACGCCCGATACACTCCTCATTGTTATGCAAAAGAGTAATATTGAAGTAGGAATAACTAAAAGGGGACCAATAGGTGGGTTTACTAGGCAGCTGGTATTTGATGGGGGTGGTACTGGGAGCATGGTTGTATGGTGGGGTGGTAAGGGAGCAGTTAGTTGGTGGAGGGTGGTACAGGGGCAGGGTTTAGTATGGTGGAGGTGGTACTAGGGAGCTTGGGTAGTATGGTGGGGGTGGTACTGGGAAAGCATGGTAGTACAGCTGAGGTGGTACTAGGCAGCATGGTAGTATGGTGGAGGTTGTACTAGGGAGCATGGTAGTATGGTGGAGGTTGGGGTACTAGGGAGCATGGTGTATGGTGGAGGTGGTACTGGGAAGCATGGTAGTATGGTGGAGGTGGTACTAGGCGCATGGTAGAATGGTGGAGGTGGTACTAGGGCATGATATAGTATGGATAGAGGTGGTACTGGGGAGCATGGTAGTATGGTGGAAGTGGTTCGGGAAACATGGTAGTATAGCTGAGGTGGTACTAGGCAGCATGGTAGTATGGTGGAGGTGGTACTAGGGAGCATGATAGTATGGTAGAGGTGGTACTGGGGTGCATGGCAGTATGGTGGAGGTGGTTCTGGGAAACATGGTAGTATAGCTGAGGTGGTACTAGGCAGCAGGTAGTATGGTGGAGTGGTACTGGGGAGCATGGTAGCATGGTGGAGGTGGGTACTGGGAAGCATGGTAGTATGGTGGAGGTGGTACTAGGCAGCATGGTTAGTATGGTGGAGGTGGTATAGGGAGCATGGTAGTATGGTGGAGGTGGTACTGGGAAGCATGGTAGTATAGCTGAGGTGGTACTAGGCAGCATGGCAGTATGGTGGAGGTGGTACTGGGGAGCATGGTAGTATGGTGGAGGTGGTACTGGGAAGCATGGTAGTATAGCTGAGGTGGTACTAGGCAGCATGGTAGTATGGTGGAGGTGGTTACTAGGGAGCATGGTAGTATGGTGGAGGTGGTACTGGGAAGCATGGTAGTATAGCTGAGGTGGTACTAGGCAGCATGGTAGTATGGTGGAGGTGGTACTAGGGAGCATGGTTAGTATGGTGGAGGTGGTACTGGGGAGCATGGTAGTATAGTGAGGTGGTACTAGGCAGCATGGTAGTATGGTGGAGGTGGTATTAGGGAGCATGGTAGTATGGTGGAGGTGGTACTGAGGGCATGGTAGTATGGTGGAGGTGGTACTGGGAGGCATGGTAGTATAGCTGAGGTGGTACTAGGCAGCATGGTAGTATGGTGGAGGTGGTACTAGGGAGCATGGTAGTATGGTGGAGGTGGTACTGGAAAGCATTGTAGTATAGCTGAGGTGGTACTAGGCAGCATTGGTAGTATGGTGGAGGTGGTACTAGAGAGCATGGTAGTATGGTGGAGGTGGTACTGGGGAGCATGGTTAGTATAGCTGAGGTTGGTACTAGGCAGCATGGTAGTATGGTGGAGGTGGGTACTGGGAATCATGGTAGTATTGCTGAGGTGGTACTAGGCAGCATGGTAGTATGATGGAGGTGGTACTAGGGAGCATGGTAGTATGGTGGAGGTGGTACTGGGAAGGATGGTAGTATAGCTGAGGTGGTACTAGGCAGCATGGTAGTATGGTGGACGTGGTACTAGGGAGCATGGTAGTATGGTGGAGGTGGTACTGGGAAGCATGGTAGTATAGCTGAGGTGGTACTAGGCAGCATGGTAGTATGGTGGAGGTGGTACTAGGGAGCATGGTAGTATGGTGGAGGTGGTACTGGGGAGCATGGTAGTATAGCTGAGGTGGTACTAGGCCAGCATGGTAGTATGGTGGATGTGGTACTAGGCAGCATGGTAGTATGGTGGAGGTGGTACTAGGGAGCATGGTAGTATGGTGGAGTGGTACTGGGGATGCATGGTAGTATAGTTGAGGTGGTACTAGGTAGCATGGTAGTATAGCTGAGGTGGTACTAGGCAGCATGGTAGTATAGCTGAGGTGGTACAGGCAGCATGGTAGTATGGTGGAGGTGGTACTAGGGAGCATGGTAGTATGGTGGAGGTGGTACTGGGGAGCATGGTAGTATAGCTGAGGTGGTACTAGGCAGCATGGTAGTATGGTGGAGGTGGTACTAGGCAGCATGGTAGTATGGTGGAGGTGGTACTAGGGAGCATGGTAGTATGGTGGAGGTGGTACTGGGGAGCATGGTAGTATAGTTGAGGTGGTACTAGGCAGCATGGTAGTATGGTGGAGGTGGTACTGGGAAGCATGGTAGTATGGTGGAGGTGGTACTGGGAAGCATGGTAGTATAGCTGAGGTGGTACTAAGCAGCATGGTAGTATGGTGGAGGTGGTACTAGGCAGCATGGTAGTATGGTGGTGGTGGTACTGGGAGCATGGTAGTATAGCTGAGGTGGTACTAAGCAGCATGGTAGTATGGTGGAGGTGGTACTGGGAAGCATGGTAGTATAGCTGAGGTGGTACTAGGCATGGTTAGTATATGGTGGAGGTGGTACTAGGCAGCATGGTAGTATGGTGGAGGTGGTACTAGGGAGCATGGTAGTATGGTGGATGGTGGGTACTGGGAAGCATGGTAGTATAGCTGAGGTGGTACTAGGCAGCATGGTAGTATGGTGGAGGTAGTACTAGGAAGCATGGTAGTATAACTGAGGTGGTACTAGGCAGCATGGTAGTATGGTTGAGGTGGTACTAGGCAGATGATAGTACAGCTGAGGTGGTACTAGGCAGCATGGTAGTATGGTGGGAGGTGGTACTAGGCAGCATGGTAGTATGGTGGAGGTAGTACTAGGGAGCATGGTAGTATAGCTGAGGTGGTACTAGGCAGCATGGTAGTATGGTTGAGGTGGTACTAGGCAGCATGATAGTATAGCTGAGGTGGTACTAGGCAGCATGGTAGTATGGTGGAGGTAGTACTAGGGAGCATGGTAGTATAGCTGAGGTGGTATTAGGCAGCATGATAGTATCGTTGAGGTGGTACTAGGCAGCATGATAGTATAGCTGAGGTGGTACTAGGCAGCATGATAGTATAGCTGAGGTGGTACTAGGCAGCATGGTAGTATGGCTGAGGTGGTATTAGGCAGCATGATAGTATCGTTGAGGTGGTACTAGGCAGCATGATAGTATAGCTGAGGTGGTACTAGGCAGCATGGTAGTATGGCTGAGGTGGTATTAGGCAGCATGATAGTATCGTTGAGGTGGTACTAGGCAGCATGATAGTATAGCTGAGGTGGTACTAGGCAGCATGGTAATATGGTTTTAAGCACTACTAAGGGAACATGATACCATTATACTCTTCACCATCTCCAAGACTGAGGGACTGATTACCTTATCTTCCTGCATGTAATTCAACAGTTTTCCCAATACGTCCTGGAATTTGTACCGATAAAGACACTGGATGGACAAACGTCAACATATAGACCAATGCTGCACATGTGTCTAATTCCTCACCGTTGGTGATATATAACCATATACCAGAAGAGAGATATATTATTATTGACGAAATAAAAGAACCAAGTGAGAATGTAAACTGTGAGAATGTAAACATTGAGACTGTAAACAGACTGCAAATGTATCTTGACAAATTGGACGATTTGCCAGCCAGTGTTTTTAAAATGAGAAAGAAGGGAGAAGGACTAGGAAATATAGACTCGGGAGGACAGAGGCTGCAGACATCGATCAGAGATAAGGTCTGTGAGTGAGCATAGCGCCTCAGCATATCACCAGAGGCCACATCAACCGAATAACCCGTGCTTGTTTGGCAAATCTAAGAGTAGCCTTCAGGAATCTCAAAGAGTTATTCCAGGTACTTTACACAGCATATGTCAGGCCCATCTTGGAGTACGCAGCACCAGTGTGGACCCACACTGAGGAAGCAGGTCAAGAAATGGAGAAAGTCCAGAGGTTCGCAACCAGACTATTCCGGAAATGAGGTTAGGTAAAGTTTGTTAGGACACAGTACAGGTGTTCCTGACGCGTGACTTACTCATATGTATCCCGCAGCTAAAGGTTTTGGTTATCTGACGAGGCCTTCCGCTGGCTTCCCCTCCTGAGAGAAAACAAAGCTGAAGAAATACAAATGAAACGGAACAGGATGATAGTGGAGGATGTAGGAACCAGAGGGAGACATGACAACGACATAACAACCTAGGTAGGAGATGTAAACAGCGACTGACCGAGAGGCAAGAAACAGGTACACGAGGGCACAGTCGCAAGCTAAAGAGACAGACGAGCCACGGGCATTTCAGGAATAATTCCTTCAGCCTCAGGATAAGTCAGGAGGAGTGCTAGCGCACTCATGTCACACACTGAGGTCCGTGGTTCGATCCCGGTACGGAGTGTTTGTCGACTGGTGTGGCTCACATCCTGGGGACAAAACTGACATAATTTGCCAGAAATGCTCTGCAAAACAGAGGACCTTTCTGGTATAGGAAGTCACTGATGTCAGCTATGGTCTGTATAAGTTGCATCATGTACCTGTACAATAAAGATTATTATTATTATTATTATTATTATTATTATTATTTATTATTATTATTATTATTATTATTATTATTATTATTATTATGATTACAGAGGCATGACTATGCACATAGTCCCAAGAGGCAGTGCCAGGAGCTGAAGTTCGACCTCCTGCAACCACGAACAGGTGCATGCGAACGAGCATACACAAACACACAAGAGGGTTCGAAAAACAAGGTACACTCCCGTGTGGCCTCCAGCACACGTGTACCGAGGTGTTCGATTATCCGAACGAACCGTGATCGAACCGTAACATTCCGTGGTCTGGCACCATCGTTAACTCAGGGTAACGCCGCCTTGGTATTTGATGCCCTGGTAGTGCTCTCATTTAGAACACAAAAGGAGGGGTTTAACTCCATTGTAAACCACCAGGGAGGGTTAAATCCACGAAATACCACTAGGGAGGGTTTAACTCCATGATAAACCACCAGGAAGGGTTTAAATCCACTGTAAACCCACCAGGGAGGGTTTAACTCCGCGATATACTCACTAGAGAAATTTAATTCCACGGTAAACATACAATGGAAGGTTTAACTCACGGTAAACTCATCACGGAGGTTCTAATTCCCACTCAAACACCAGGAAGGATTTAACTCCAGTATAAACAAACCAGGGAGGTTCTAACGCTCTCTTAAACTCACCAGGGAAGTTCTAACCCCCTCTCAAACACCAGGGAGGGTTTAACTCTTTGGACGAGCCCTTACGAGTTTAGCGCTTTCTCGAGGGTGAAAAAGCAAGGTTTGGTCAATGGGCCGGGCCGCGGGGGCGTTGACCCCCTGGAGCACCCTCTAGGTATATCCAGGTATCCACAAAGCCCAGTCTCTTCTACTACAGTCATCCGGGGATGGTATCCCCCGGTATCCCACAAGTGAATCCCTTCTACCTCAACCCACACGAAAACAAAGGCGGTGTGCCCCTGGCTGCAGTGCGACACCGTTGGGCGTTTGAAGGCGATCGGTTGAGGCGTTCTCGTGGTAGGAAGATGAATATCTAAAGAGAGAAACTTAGCCAGCTGTACGAGGGGTTTACCCGCTGGTATACTGTATTTCCTCCTCTTCTTCTTCTTCCCCTCCACCACACTCCATGAGGGCGCTGATTGCCAGCATAAACTGCCACTAACTACCCTAATAACCGTTCAAACAATCTATTACAAACTTAAATTGCCCAGGCTCGTTACCCTCCCCCTCTATTGCCCACCAGCTGTTTTCATTCTTTCCCTCTCCTCTCCCTCCCCCTCTCCCCTTCCCCCTCTCCCCTGCCTCCTCCTCTTCCCATTTCCAATTTCCTGTCTAGTGTCTTCCAAGATTCTTTCGTCTACCGTCTTCCATTCTCCGTCGCTTTCTGCACGCTTGTGTATCTTTCTATCTTGGGTTTCTAGGTTTGTCCTGTGCTGGGTGTCTGTAGCTGGGCTGGTAGCCCACTCGAGAGGCTGGGGTTCGATCCCGGAACGTGGTGGAAACATTGGCGGCGTGTTATCTTAAGACACCTGCTGTCCCTGTTCACCTAGCAGTTAAGTAGGTACCTGGGTATTAGGAACCTTATTCCTGCTGTTCCTGTTCACCTAGCAGTAAGTAGGTACCGGGGTATTAGGAACCTTATACTGATGTCCCTGTTCACCTAGCAGTAAGTAGGGACCTGGGTATTAGTCACCTTATACCTATGTCTAGCTCTCCTAGTAGTAAGTAGGTACCTAAATGCGAGCCTAACCTGACGGCAGAGGGCGGTAAAAACTATAGGAGACATGATACCATCATACAAAATACTTAAAGAACAAGAGTAGATTGGGATAAGTTGTTTTAGAGGAGGGAATAGGTACCTAGGAGCACAGAAATGTCAGGAAGTACGTCATCAGCCTCAGACTGGCCAAGAAGCTGAATAACCTGGACGGAGGAAATGGGTGGAGGAGGCTCTATGCACAGTTTTTAAGAGTAGGTATGACAGGACCTACCAGGCTAGGAGGGTTTTGAACTCACCAATCCACAGGGCCAGGAAACTGTGCCTCCCCCCTTCAGCCCACTGTGGCATGCAAGAGTATGTTACATTATCTTGGTGTATGTCACACACTCATATAGGCTGCCCCCCCGACCGTGAACAGGAGCTAA
>NW_026507292.1:0-33259 GCF_026875155.1 Cherax quadricarinatus
CCAGGGGTCCATCCGTGTCCCCTCAGATTTTCTCCCTTCCCCACTTTCCCAGGGTCTGCCTTAGCAACCAGTATCTCCTTATTTCCCATGATTCCGCCTCAGATATCCCCCACCTTTCCCCACTTCCCCAAGGTGTTCTCGCCTTTCCCAGGACCATGTGTCCAGGAGTCCATCCGTGCCCCTCAGATGTTCTCCCTTCCCCTCTTTCCCAGGGTCTGCTTTAGCAACCAGAATCTCCTTCTTTCCCAGGAGTCTGCCTCAGATATTCTCCCCCCCCTTTCCCCACTTCCCCAAGGTGTTCTCGCCTTTCCCAGGTCCATGTGTCCAGGAGTCCATCTGTGTCCCCTCAGATGTTCTCCCTTCTCCACTTTCCCAGGGACTGCCTTAGCAACCATTATCTCCTTTCCCAGGAGTCCGCCTCAGATATTCTCCCCCCCCCTTTCCCCACTTCCCCAAGGTGTTCTCGCCTTTCCCAGGACCATGTGTCCAGGAGTCCATCCGTGCCCCTCAGATGTTCTCCCTTCCCCTCTTTCCCAGGGTCTGCCTTAGCAACCAGAATCTCCTTCTTTCCCAGGAGTCCGCCTCAGATATTCTCCCCTCCCCCTTTCCCCACTTCCCAAAGGTGTTCTCGCCTTTCCCAGGTCCATGTGTCCAGGAGTCCATCCGTGTCCCCTCAGATGTTCTCCCTTCCCCACTTTCCCAGGGACTGCCTTAGCAACCAGTATCTCCTTCTTTCCCAGGAGTCCGCCTCGGATATTCCCCCCCTTTCCCCACTTCCCCAAGGTGTTCTCGCCTTACCCAGGTCCATGTGTCCAGGAGTCCAACCGTGTCCCCTCAGATGTTCTCCCTTCCCCACTTTCCCAGGGTCTGCCTTAGCAACCAGTATCTCCTTCTTTCCCAGGAGTCCGCCTCAGATATTCCCCCCCCCTTCCCCTACTTCCTTAAAGGTGCTCTTGCCTTTCCCAGGTCCATGTTCCATGTGTCCAGGAGTCCATCCGTGTCCCCTCAGATGTTCTCCCTTCCCCATTTTCCCAGGGTTGCCTTAGCAACCAGTATCTCCTTCTTTCCCCAGGAGTCCTCCTCAGATATTCCCCCCCTTTCCCCACTTCCCCAAGGTGTTCTCGCCTTTCTCAGGTCCATGTGTCTAGGAGTCCATCTGTGTCCCCTCAGATGCTCTCCCTTCCCCACTTTCCCAGGGTCTGCCTTAGCAACCAGTATCTCCTTCTTTCCCAGGAGTCCGCCTCAGATATTCCCCCCCCCCTTTTCCCCACTTCCCCAAGGTGCTCTCGCTTTTCCCAGGTCCATGTGTCCAGGAGTCCATCCGTGTCTCCTCAGATGTTCTCCCTTCCCCACTTTCCCAGGGTCTGCCTTAGCAACCAGTACTCCTCTTTTCCCCGGAGTCCGCCTCAATATTCCCCCCCCCCCCCATTCCCAAGGTGCCTCGCCTTTCCCCGGGCCATGTTTCCATGTTCCAGGAGTCCATTTGTCCCTTCAATGTTTTCCCCCTTTCCCCACTTTCCCAGGGACTGTCTTAGCAACCAATTTTTCCTTCTTTCTCAGGAGCCGCCCAGATATTCCCCCCCCCCCCCATTTCACCACTTCCCCAAGGGGGTTTTTCCCCCTTTCTCAGGTCCATGTTCCTGGAGTCCATCTGTGTCCCCGAATGTTCTCCCTTCCCCACTTTCCCAGGGGCACCTTAGCAACCAGTATCTCCTTCTTCCCAGGTGTCCCGGGCCCAGTATTCCCCCCCCCCCCATTTCAACCACTTCCCCAACGGTTTTCGCCTTTCCCAGGTCCATGGGTTTTCCCGGAGTCCATCCGGTCCCCCCCAATGTTTCTCCTCACCACTTTCCCAGGGCTGCCTTAGCAACCATATCTCCTTCTTTTCCCCGGGGTTCGCCCCAGATATTCCACCCCCCCTTTTCCCCACTTCCCTAAGGGGGCTCTCGCCTTTCCTGGTCCATGTGTCCAGGGAACCAAACCCGGGCCGCTCAGATGTTTTTCCCTTCCCCCCCTTTCCAGGGGCTGCCTTAGCAAACCCGAAACTCCTTTTTTCCCAGGAGTCCGCCTCAGATATTCCCCCCCTTCCCCACTTCCCCCAAGGGGCTCTCGCCTTTCCCAGTCCATGTTCCATTTCCCCGGACCTCCGTGTCCCCTCAGAGTTCTCCCCCTTTCCCACTTTCCCAGGGGCTGCCTTTCAACCAGTACCCTTTTTTCCCATGAGTCCCGCTTCGATATTTCCCCCCCTTTCCTTTTCCCCCCTTCCCCCAAAGGGGTTTTTTCGCCCTTTCCCCGGTTCATTTTCCCCGGAGTCCACTGGTCACCTCAGATGTCTCCATTCCTCACTTTCCCCCGGGACTTCTTAAACCAGATCTCCTTTTTTTTCTCAGGATCCGCCTCAACATTTTCCCCCCCCCCCATTCACCACTTCCCCAAGGTTTTCGCCTTTCCAGGTCCCTGTGTCCAGGGGTCCATCTGTTCCCCTGAGATGTTCTCCCTTCCCCCTTTC
Source organism: Cherax quadricarinatus (assembly GCF_026875155.1). Classification (NCBI taxonomy): domain Eukaryota; kingdom Metazoa; phylum Arthropoda; class Malacostraca; order Decapoda; family Parastacidae; genus Cherax; species Cherax quadricarinatus. The sequence continues at coordinate 2,510 of NW_026507292.1, forward strand.
CCAGGGTCTGCCCTTTGCAAACCCTATCCCTTCTTTCCCAGGGGGTCCGCCTCAGATATTCCCCCCCCCCATTTCCCACTTCCCCCCCAAAGTTTCTCGCCTTTCCCCGGTTCATGTGCCAGATTTTTCCGTGTCCCCTCAAAAGTTTTTCTTCCCCACTTTCCCCCGGACTTTCCTACACCATTATCTCCTTTTCCCCGAATCGCCCCAGATATTTTTCCCCCCCCCCCCTTTTCCCCCTTCCCCCCCAAAGGGGTTATCGCCTTTCCCAGGTCCAGTGTCCAGGAGTCCATCCGTGTCCCCCCAGATGTCTCCCTTCCCCACTTTCCCAGGACTTTCCTTAGCAACAGTATCTCCTTCTATCCCCGGAGTCCCCCTTTGAATTCCCCCCCCTTTCCTCATTCCCCAAGGTGTTCTCGCCTTTCCCGATCCCTGTGTCCACATCCAACCGGTCCCCCCCCCGAGTTCTCCCTTCCCCACTTTCCCAGGGTCTGCCTTAGCAACCAGTATCTCCTTCTTTCCCAGGAGTCCGAATCAGATATTCCCCCCCCTTCCCACTTCCCCAAGAAGCTCTCGCCTTTCCCAGGACCATGTGTCCAGGAGTCCATCCGTGTCTCCTCAGATGTTCTCCATTCCCCACTTTCCCAGGGTCTGCCTTAGCAACCAGTATCTCCTTCTTTCCCAAAAGTCCACCTCAGATATTCTCCCCCCCCTTTCCCCACTTCCCCAAGGTGTTCTCGTCTTTCCCAGGTCCATGTGTCCAGGAGTTCATCTGTGTCCCCTCAGATATTCTCCCTTCCCCACTTTCCCAGGGACTGCCTTAGCAACCATTATCTCCTTTCTCAGGAGTCCGCCTCAGATTTCCTCCCCCCGCGCGCCTTTAAACCAATTCACAAGTGTTCTCACCTTTTCCCAGGTCCATGTGTCCAGGAGACCCATCCGTGTCTCCCGCAGATTTCCTCCTTCCCCACTTCCCAGGGACTGCCTTAGCAACCATATCTCTTCTTCCCAGGAGTCCTCCTCAGATATTCCCCCCCTTTCCCCACTTCTCCCAAGGTGTTCTCGCTTTTTACCAGGTCCATGGTTTCCAGGAGTCACTACCGTGTCACCTCAATGTTCCCCTTCCCCCACTTTCCCAGGGGTCGGCTTAGCAACCAGTATCCTCCTTCTTTCCCAGGATCCCGCCTCATATATTCACCCCCTTTCCCACTATCTTTAAAGTGCTCTTGCCTTTTCCCAAGTTCGCATGTTTCCATGTGTCTAGGAATCCATCCGAGGACCCCTCAGATGTTGCTCCATTCCCCCTTTCACCAGGTCTGCCTTAGCAACCAGTATCTCTTCTTTCCCCAGAGTCCTCCTCAATATTCCCCCCCTGTCCCCCACTTCCGCAAGGTTTCCTCGCCTTCCCCAGGTCCATGTGTCCAGGAGTCCATCCGCGCTCCTCAGATGTTCCTTCTCCTTCCCACTTTCCCAGGGGACTGCCTAAGTCATCCAGTATCACCATCACCTCAGGAGTCCGCCTCAGATATTCTCCCACCCCCCTTTTTCCAACACTTCCCCAAGGTGTTATCCGCTGCTTTCCCAGGTCCCCATGTGTCCAGGAGTCCATCTGAACATACCCAACAGATGTTCTCGGCCTTTCCCACTTTCGCCAGGGGGTGTTACGTGGTCGGCTATGGGGTATAAACCTCGTTTTAAGCTCCATTATTCTACCTAGAAGTATTGCCTCCTCAGATATTTCTCCTCGCGCGTGGGCCCTTTGTTTTTGGGCCCAATTCCCCCGAGAGTGTAGGTCGAATTTCCATAGGTCCATGTTACAATGTGTGCGCAGGATTTCCACCGGTGTCCCCCTCAGGATGTTACATGGTGTCTCGCGGGCGCGTGTCACGGTAGTTTCACCAAGGGTATTGCATTTGCAACCAGTAGTCTGCGCTTTTCACAGGGAGTGGCCGCTGCAAGATAGTTGTGTTGTCGGTTGCCCGGGCCGGCGCGTTCCCCACTTACCCAAGGTGTTCTCGAACTTTCCCAGGTATATGTGTCATGGGAGGAGTACATATGTGTCAAATCAGTGTTACACATAATTTCCACTATTTCACAGAGGTGTATGTATTAGAAACAAAGTTATATTCAGTCTTTATAAGAGTATCCGAATAAGATAGCCTCAACAAAAGGTATATAATAACACGTTCAAAAATGTTATAGGTATTTCAAAGGTACAGGGGTGCAATGGTGTAATATACGGTACAATAAGTTGTTAGAAATTTAAAATATGTAAAATGGGTCTGAATTAAAAAAGTAGTAGAATTAATTTAATTTGAGGAAGAATATTTTGTAAAGAAAATGTAAAATAGGAAAAAAGGTGTATAGGTTATAGAAGGGAAAATGTAAATGTTGTAATGAGTAATGAAGGGTAGAGATGGTTATTAGAAAGTAAAAAATTTAATTACCAGGGGATGAAGTAGCAAACAGAATAATAATTCTTTGTAAAAGTGTCAGCCTCAATAGTAACAAAAATTTAGTTACCCACTTCCCCCCAAGTGTGCAATCACTTTCCCAGGTCCATGTGTCCAGGAGTAATCCGTGGTCATTATGATGGGGTCTCCATTCCCCACTTTCCAGTAGTGCGTAGCATCCTTTTTCTCAGTATTTACCAGGAGTTTTAGTAAGTGATATTCAACCCAATCTTTCCCACTTCCCCAGTGCTCTCGCTTTTTCACGTAAATGGGTCCAGGAGTCCTTCCGAGTCTCCTCAGATGTTCTTTCTCCCTTTCCCACCTTCCAGGGTCTGCCATACAACCAGTATCTTCCTTCTTTCCCAGGAGTCTCGAATCAGAGATTCCCCCCCTTTCCCTCCCACTCCCCAAGAAGTTCTCGCCTTTCCCAGGACCATGGTGTCCAGGAGTCCCATCCGTTCCTCCTCAGATTTCTCCATTCCCAAATTTCCCAGGGTCAGCCTTAGCAACACATATCTCCTTCTTTCCCAAAAGTCCAACTTCAGATATTCCCCCCTCCTTTCCCCACTTCCCCAAGGTGTTCTCCGCTTTCCACCCAGGTCCAATGTGTCCCCCACGATTCCATCCGTGTCTCCTCAGAGTTTCACCCTTCCCCACTTTCCAGGGTCTGCCATAGCAACCAGTATCTCCTTCTTTCCCAGGAGTCCGAATCAGATATTCCCCCCCCCCTTCCCAATTCCCCAAGAAGCTCTCGCCTTTCCCAGGACCATGTGTCCCAATTTCATCTGTGTCCCCTCAGATGATCTCCCTACCCCACTATTCCCAGGAACTGCCTTAGCACCATTTTCTCCTTTTCTCCAGGAGTTCCGCCTCAGAAATTCTCCCCCCCTCTCTATAACCAAATCCCAGGTTTTCTCAGCCATTTTCCCAGTCCATGTGTCCAGGAGACCATCCGGTCCCCTCAGAATGTTCTCCCTTGCCCACTTCACAAGGACTTATGCTTAGCAACAGTATCCCTTCTTTCCCAGGAGTCTCCTCAGATATTCCCGCCTCTTCCCCAACTTCCCCAAGGTGTTCCTCGCTTTTCCGGTCCATGTGTCCAGGAGTCCACCGTGTCCCTCACATGTTCTCAACTTCCCTTCCCCCACTTTCCCAGTCTGCCTTAGCAACCAGTATCTTTCTCCTTCTTTTCCCAGAGTCCGCCTCATATATCCCCCCCCTTTCCCCAAACTTCCTTAAAGGTCTCTCGCATTTCCCAGGTCCATGTTCCATGTGTCCAGGAGTCCATCCCCGTGTCCCCAAAGAATGTTCACCTCCTCTCTCTCCTTCCCCACTTTCCAAGAGTCTGCCTTATCAACCAGTATCTCCTTCTTTCCCAGGAGTCCCCGTCTGCCTCAGATATTTCCCCCCCCTTTCCGCACTTCCCCAGGTTTCTCGCCTTTCCCAGGTCCAAGTGGTCCAGGATTCCATCATGTCCCCCTCAGCTGTTCTCCCTTCTCCCCACTTTCCCAGGAATGCCTAAGCAACCGAGTATCTCCTTCTTTCTCTGGTGTCCGCCTCAGATATTCTCTCTCCCCCCCCCTTTTCCCCACTTCCCCAAGGAGTTCTCGCTTTTTTCCCAGGTCCATGTTCCAGGAGTCAAAACGTTTCCCCCCTGTCCCCTCAATGTTCTCCTCCCTACGTCTTTCCCAGGGTCTAGCTTAGCAACCAGAATCTCCTACTTTCCCGGAGTCCGCCTCAGATATTCCCCCCCCCTTTCCTACTTCCTTAAAGGTGCTCTCCCCTTTCCCAGTCCATGGTCCATGTGTCCAGAGTTCCACCCGTGTCCCCTCAGATGTTCTCCCTTCCCCACTTTCCCAGGGTCTGCATTAGCAACGAGAATCTGCTTCTTTTCCCAGAGTCAGACTCAATATTCTCCCCCCCCCCTTTTTCCCCCCACTTCCCCAGGTGTTCTCGCCTTTTTCTCCGGTCCATGTGTCCAGGAGTCCATCTGTGTCTCCTCAGATGTTCCAACCTACCCCCACTTTCCCAGGGTCTGCCATAGCAACCATATCTCCTTCTTTCCCCAGGATCCGAATCAATATTCCCCCCCTTCCCACTTCCCCAAGAAGCCGTCGCTTTCCCAGGACCATGTGTTCCAGGAGTCCATCCGTGTCTCCTCAGATGTTCTCCATTCCCCAATTTCCCTAGGGTCTTGCCTAGTACACCAGTATCTCCTACCTTTCCCCCCAAAGTCCACCTCAGATATTCTCCCCCCCTTTCCCCCCCACTTCCCCCAAGGTGTTCTCGCCTTTCCAGCTCCATGTGTCCAGGAGTCCATCTCCGTGACTCCTTCAGATGTTCTCCCTTCCCCACTTTTCCCTCAGGTCTGCCTATTATCAATCCAGTTATCACCTCTCCAGGAGTCCGAATCAGATTTCCCCCCCCCCCTTCCCACTTCCCCCAAGAAGCTCTCGCCTTTTCCCCAGAACCATGTGTCCATGAGTTCAATCTGTGTCCGCCTCAGATGTTTCTCCCTTCCCGCACTTTCCCCAGGGACTGCCCTTACAAACCATTTTCTCCTTTCTCAGGAGTCCGCTCCTCAGATATCTCCCCCCCACTTTAACCCAAATTCCCCCACGGTTGTGCTCGCCTTTTCCAGGTCCATGTGTCCAGAGGAACCATCCGTGTCCCCTCAGATGTTCCCCCTTGCCCTCTTTCCCAGGGTACTGCACTTAGCAACCAGTATCATCACTTCTTTGCCCAGATCCCACCTCAGTTTATTCCCCCTCTTTCCCCACTTCCCCAAGGTGTTCTCGATTTTCCCAGGTCCATGTGTCCAGGAGTCCAACCGAGTCCCCTCACAATGTTTCTCCCCTTCGCCCACTTCCCAGGGTCTGCCTTAGCACCATATCTCCTTCTTTCCCAGGCGTCCGCCTTCAGCTATTCCCACCCCCCTTTCCCTAACTTCCCTTAAAGTGCTCTCCGCATTTTCCCAGGTTCATGTTCCATGTGTCCCAGGAGTCCATCCGTGTCCCCTCAGATGTTCTCTCTCGCCTTCCCACTTTCCCCAGGGTCTGCCTTAGCAACCATATCCCTTCTTCCCAGGTGTCTGCCTCAGAATTCCCCCCCCTTTCCGCACTTCCCCAAGGTGTTCTCGCCTTTCCCAGGTCCTTGTGTCCAGGATTCCATCAGTGTCCCCTCAGATGTTCTCGCCTTCCCCCACTTTCCGCAGGGAATGCCTAGTAACCATATCTCCTTCTTTCTCAGGAGTCCGCATCAGATATTCTCCGCCACCGTTTTCCCCCCACTTCCCCAAGGTGTTCTCGCTTTTCCCAGGTCCCATGTGTCCAGAGTCAAAACGTGTCCCCCTCAGATGTTCCTTTCTTCCCTTCCCCACTTTCCCAGTATTCTAGCTTATGCAACCAGAATCTCTCCTTCTTTCAAAGGAGTCCGCCTCAGATATTCCCCCCCCTTTTTCCCTACTTCCTTAAAGGTGCTCTCAGCCTTATCCCAGGTCCATGGTCCATGGTGTCCCCAGATCCATCCGTGTCCCCTCAGATGTTTCTTCCTTCCCCACTTTCCCAGGACTGCCTTAGCAACCAGTACTCCTTCTTTCTCAGGAGTCCTCCTTAGATATTCCCCCCTTTCCTCACTTCCCCAAGAGTTCTCGCCCCTTTCCCAGATCCATAGTGTCAGGAGTCCAACCGGTCCCCTCAGAAATGTTTCTCCTTCCCCACTTTCCCATGGGGACTGCCTTAGCGAACTACCAGTATCTCCTTCTTTCCCGGAGTCCGCCTCAGACTTCCCCCCCCCCCCCTTAGTCCCCAGGTGCCTCTCGCCTTTCCCAGGTCCTTGTTCCATGCTGTCCCCAGGAGTCCATCCTTTCCGTTGTCCCCTCAGATGTTCTCCCTTTCCCACTTCCCATGGACTGCCCTAGGCAAACAGTATCTCCTATCTTTCCCAATGAGTCCGCCTCAGATATTCCCTCCCCTTTTCCCCACTTCCCCAAGGTGCTCTCGTCTTATACCAAGGTCCATGTGCCCAGGAGTCCAACCGTGTCCCCTCAGAAGTTCTCACCTTCCCCACTTTCCCAGGGCTGCCATAGCAACCATATCTCCTTCTTTCCCCAGGAGTCCGAATCAGATATTCCCCCCCCCCCTTCCCATTCCCAAGAAGCTCTCGCCTTTCCCAGGACCATGTGTCCAGGAGCCATGTCCTGTCTCCTCAGATGTTCTCCATCCCTAATTCCCAGGGTCTGCCTTAGCAACAAAGTATCTCCTTCTTTCCCAGGAGGTCCGAATCAGATATTCCCCCCCCTTCCCACTTCCCCAAGAAGCTCATCGCCTTCCAGGACCATGTGTCCAGGAGTTCATCTGTGGCCCCCCCCTCAATGTACTCCCTTTCCCACTTTCCCAGGGGACTGCCTTAGCAACCATTTTCTCCTTTCTCAGGAGTCCGCCTCAGATATTCTCCCCCCCCTCTTTTAAAACCAATTCCCAAGTGTTTCTCGCCTTACCCATGGGGCCATGTGTCCAGGAGACCATCATCCCGTGTCCCCTCAGAATGTTCCCCTTACCCCCACATTCCCCAGGGTCTGCCTAGCAACCATATCTCCTTCTTTCCCACGATCCGCCCCAGATATTCCCACCCCCTTTCCCCTACTTCCTTAAAGTGCTCTTGCCTTTCCCAAGTCCATGTTCCCATGTGTCTAGGAGTCCACTCCGTGTCCCTCAGATGGTTCACCCTTCCCCACTTTTCCCATGGTCCTGCTTAGCAACCAAAGGTTTATCTCCTCCTTTTCCCCGGAGTCCTCCTCAATATTCCCCCCCATTCCCCACTTCCCCAAGTATTCTCGCCTTTCCCAGGTCCCATGAGTCCAGGAGTCCCCATCCCGTTCTCCTCAGATGTTCTCCCTTCCCCCACTTTCCCAGGGACATGGCCTTAGCAACCAGTATCTCCTTCTCTCTTCAGGAGTACGCCTCCGATATTTTCCCCCTCCCTTTTCCTCCCCACTTCCCCAAGGGTTCTCGCCTTTCCCAGGTCCCATGTGTCCAGGAGTCCATCTGTATCCCCGTCAGAGTTCTCTCCCTTCCCCACTTTCCCAGGGACTGCCTAGCAACCTTTATCTCCTTTCCCCAAGAGTCCGCCTCAGATAATTCTCCTCCCCCCTTTCCCAATTCCCCCAAGGTGCTGTCGCCTATCCAGGTCCATGTTCCATGTGTCCCAGGAGTCCATCCGTGTCCCTCTCAGATGTTCTCCATTCCCCACTTTCCAGGGTCTGCACTTAGCAACCAGTATCTCCTTCTTTCCCAGGAGTTCGCCACAGATATTTCCCTCCCACCTCTCCCCACTCCCCAAGGTGCTCTCGCTTTTCCCAGGTCCATGTGTCCGGAGTCCATCCGTGTTCCCTCAAGATGTTCTCCCTCTCCCCACTTCCAGTCCTGCCATAGCAACCATAACTCCTTCTTCCCAGGAGTCCGAATCAGATATTCCCCCCCCCCTTTCCCAATTCCCCAAGAAGCTCTCGCGTTTCCCAGGACCATGTGTCCAATAGTCCATTTCCGCTGTCCATCCTCAGATGTTCTCCATTCCCCAATTTTCCAGGTCTGGCCTTAGCAACCAGTATCTCCTTCCTTTCCCCTAAAGTCCACCTCACATATTCTCCCACCCCCCTTTCCCCACTTCCTCCCCAAGGTGGTTCTCGCCTTTCCCAGGTCCATGTGTCCAGGAGTCCAATGGCGTGTCTCCATCAGATGTTCTCCCTTCCCACACTTCCCAGGGTCTGCCATAGCAACCAGTATCTCCTTCTTTCCCAGGAGTCCAAATCAGAATATTCCCCCGGACCCTTCCCACTTCCCCAAGAAGCTCTCGCCTTTCCCCAGGACCATGTGTCCAAATCATCTGTGTCCCCTCAAATGTTCTCCCTTCCCCACTTTCCCAGGGACTGCCTTAGCAACCATTTTCTCCTTTCTCAGGAGTCCGCCTCAGATATTCTCCCCCCCCTCTTTAACCAATTCCCCAAGGTGTTCTCGCCTTTCCCAGGTCCATGTGTCCCAGAGACCAACCGTGTCCCCTCAGATTTTCTCACCTTTGCCCATTTATTTCCCAGGGACTATTGCCTTAGCAACCAGTATCTCCTTCTTTCCCAGGAGTCCCCTCAAGATAATTCCCCCTCTTTCCCCACTCCCCAATGGGTTCTCGCTTTTCCCAGTCCATGGTGTCCAGGAGTCCAACCGTGGTCCCCTCACATGTTCTTCTTCCCCACTTTCCCAGGGTCTGCCTTTAGCAACCAGTATCTCCTTCTTTCCACAGGATCGCCTCAGATATTCCCTCCCCCCCCCCTTTTCCCTACTTCTTAAGGTGCTCTCGCATTTCCCAGGTCCATGTTCCATGTGTCCATGGATTCGATCCGTCCCCTCAGATGTTCTCCCTTCCCCACTTTCCCAGGTTCTGCCTTAGCAAGCAGTATCTCCTTCTTTCCCAGGAGTCTGCCTCAGATATGTTCCGCCCCCCCCTTTCCGCACCTTCCCCAAGGTGTTCTCGCCTTTTCTTCCCATGTCCATGTGTCCAGGTATTCCATCTGTGTCCCCCTCAGATGTTTATCCCTTCCCCATTCTTTCCCTTCCCAGGGAATTGCTAGCAACCAGTATCGCTCCTACTTTCTCAGGAGTCCGCCTCAGATATTCACCTTCTCCGCCCCCCCCTTTTCCCCACTCCCCAAGGTGTCTCTCGCTTTTTCCAGTCCAATGTGTCCAGGAGGTCAAAACGTGTCCCCTCAATGTTCTCCCTTCCGCTACATTTTCCCAGGGTCTAGCTTAGCAACCAGAACACCTTCTTTCCCAGGAGTCCCGCCTCAGATATACCCCCCCCCCTTCTCCCTACTTCCCTTAAAGTGCTCTCGCGCCTTTCCCAGGTCCATGGTCCATGTGTCCAGGAGATGCATAAACATCCGTGTTCCCCTCAGATTCGCCACTTCCCCACTTTCCCAGGGACTGCTTATGCAACCAATACCACCTATCTTTTCCCAGATCCTCCTTAGATATTCCCCCCCTTGTCCTCACTCCCCAAGGTGTCCTCGACTTCCCAGATCCATGTTTCCAGAGTCCAACCGTGTCCCTCAGTGTTCTCCTTCCCTACTTTACCAGGGAATTGCCTTAGCAAACCAGAATCTCCTTCTTTCCGCAGGAGTTCCGCCTCAGATATTCCCCCCACTTATCCCCATAGGTGCTCTCGCCTATCCCAGGACCTTGTTCATGTGTCCATGGAGTCCATCCGTGTCCCCTCAGATGTCTCCCTTACCCACTTTCCCAGGGCACAGCCTTAGCAAACAGAAGCTCCTTCTTTCCATGATGTTCCTGCCCTCAGATATCCCTCCCCATGTCCCCACGTCCCCAAGGTGCTCTCGAGTCTTTCCAAGGTCCATGTGCCCAGGGAGTCCATCTGCAGTGTCCCCCTCAGATTTTCTCCCTTCCCCACTTTCCCAGGGTCTGCCATAGCAACCAGTATCTCCTTCATTCCCAGGAGTCCGAATCAGATATTCCCCCCCGGGCCCTTCCCCACTTCCTCCCAAAAAAGCCTCCGCCTTTTCCCGGACCCATGTGTCCAGGAGTCCATCCGTGTCTCCTCAGATGTTCTCCATTCCCCAATTTCCAGGGTCTGCCTAGCAACCAGTATCACCTTCTTTCCCAAAAGCTCCACCTCAGATATTCTCCTCCCCTTTTTCCCCACTGTCCCCAAGGTGTTCTCGCCTTTCTTTCCCAGGTCCCCATGTGTCCAGGAGTCCACCGTGGTCTCCTCAAGGTGTTCTCCCTTCCCCACTTTCCCAGAGTCTGCCAAGCAAAACCAGTATCTCCTTCTTTCCCAGGAGTCCGAATCAGATATTCCTTCCCCCCACCCCTTTCCCACTCCCCAAGACGCTCTCGCTCTCCAGGACTCATGTGTCCAGAGTTCATTCTGTGTCCCCTCAGATGTTCTTCTTCCCTTCCCCACTTTCCAGGACTGCCTTAGCAACCATTATCTCCTATTCTCAGGGAGTCACCTCAATATTCACCCCCCCTCTTTAACCAATCCCAAGGTGTTTCCGGCCTTCCCAGTCCAAGTTCCAGGAGACCATCCGTGTCCCCTCAGATGTCTCCTCACCATGCCCACTTTCCAGGGACTGCCTTTAGCAACCCAGTAAAGCCCTTCTTTCCCAGAGCGCATTCCCTACCCTCAATATTCCCCCTCTTTCCCACTTCCCCAAGGTGTTTTCAGCTTTCCCAGGTCATGTGTCCAGGAGTCCCAACCGTGTCCCCTCCAATGTTCTCATCCCTTCCCCACATTTCCCAGGGTCTGCTTAGCAACCAGTATCTCCATCTTACCCAGGAGTCCGCTAAGATATTCCCCCCTCTCCGTTCCTACTTCCTTAAAGGTGCTCCTCGCATTTCCCAGGTCCCATGTTCCATGTGCCAGAGTCCATGGTCCGTGTCCCCTCAGATGTTCTCCCTCCCCCACTTTCCCAGGGTCTGCCTTAGCAACCAGTATCTCCTTCTTTTCCCAGGAGTCTGCCTCATATATTTCTCCCCCCCCCCTTTCCGCACTTTCCCCAAGGTGTTCTCGCCTTTCCCAGGTCCATGATGTCCAGGATTCCATCAGTGTCCCTCAGATGTTCTCCCTTCCCCACTTTCCCAGGGAATGCCTTAGCACCAGTATCTCCTTCTTTCTCAGGAGTCCGCCTCAGATATTCACCACCCCCCCTTTTCCCCCACTTCACCAAGGTGTTCTCGGCTTTTCTCTCCTTACCCCAGGTCCATGTGTCCAGGAGTCAAAACGTGTCCCCTCAATGTTCGCCCTCCTACTTACCCAGGTCTACTTAGCAACCAAGAAATCATCCTTCTTTCCCAGGAGTCCGCCTCAGATATTCCCCCCCCATTTCTCCTACTGTCCTTAAAGGTGCTCTGCCGCTCCAGCCATTCCCAGGTCCATGGTCCAGTGTCCAGGAGTCCACCCGTGTCCCCTACAGATGTTCTCCCTTCCCCACTTTCCCATGGATCTATGCCATTAGCAACCAGAATCTGCTTCTTTCCCAGAGGTCCGCCTCTATAATTCCCTCCCCCCCCTTTCCCCACTTCCCCAAGGTGTTCTCAGCTCTTTCCCAGTCCATGTGTCCAGTTGAGTCCATCTGTGTCTCCTCAGATGTTCTCGCCTTCCTCTTCACTTTCCCAGGGTCTGCCATAGCAACCAGTATCTCCTTCTTTCCCAGGAGTCGAATCCAGATATTCCCCCGCCCCTTCCACTTCCCCCAAGACGCTCTCGCCTTTCCCAGGACCATGTTGTCCAGGAGTCCCCATCCCGTGTCTCCTCAGATTGTTCTCCATTCCCCAATTTCCCAGGGTCTTCCTTATGCAACAGTATCTCCTTCTTATCCCCAAAAGTCCACCTCAGATATTTCTCCCCCCCCCCTTTCCCACTTCCCACAAAGTGTTCTCGCCTTTCCCAGGTCCATGTGTCCAGGAGTCCATACCGTGTCCTCCTCAGATGTTCTCCCTTCCCCCCTTTCTCCAGGGTCATGCCATAGCAACGCAGTATCTCCTTCTTCCCAGGAGTCCGAATCAGCTATTCCCCCCCCTTCCCACTTCCCCCAAGAAGCTCCTCTCGCCTTTCCCAGAGACCATGTGTCCCAGGAGTTCATCTGTGTCCCTCAATCTTCCCCCTACCCACTTTCCCAGGGACTTGCCTTAGCAACCATTTCCTCCTTTCCTCAGGAGACCTTCCAGGATATTCTCGGCCCCCCCCTCTTAACCAATTCCCAAGGTGTTCATCGCCTTTTCCCACTCCATGTGTCCAGAGACCATCCGTGTCCCCCTCAGATGTTCTCCCTTTGCCCACTTCCCAGGACTGCCTTAGCAACCGATTATTCCTTCTCCTTCTTTCCCAGGAGTCCTCCTCAAGATATTCCCCCTCTTTCCCCCACTTCCCAAGTTGTTCTCGCTTCTTTCCCAGTCCATTGTCCAGGATCCAACCGTGGTCCCCTCACATGTTCTCCCTCCTTCCCCACTTTCCCAGGGTCGCTAGCAATCCAGAATCTCCTTCTTTCCCAGGAGTCCGGCTCAGATTATTCCCCCCCCCCCTTCTCCCTACTTCCTTAATAGGGGTTGGGGCACTCGCATTCACAGGTCCATGTTCCATGTGTCCCAGGAGTCCAATCCGTGTCCCCCTCAGATGCTCTACCATCCCACTATCCCAGGGTCGCCTTACAACACAAGTATCTCCTCTTCCCAGAGTCTCCTCAGATATTTCCCCCCCCTTTCCGCACTTCCCCAAGGTGTTTCTCGCCTTTCCCAGGTTCCATGTGTCCAGGAGTCCATCATGTCCCCTCAGAATGTTTCTCACGCCCTTCCTCACTTTCCAACTTTCCCAGGGAATATCCTTAGCAACCCATATCTCCTTCTTTCACAGAGTCCGCAACAGATATACTCCCCCACCCTTTTTCCGCAATTCCCCCAAGGTGGTTCTCCAGCTTTTCCCAGGTCCATGTGTCCAGGATTCAAAACGAGACCCTCAGTGATCTCCCTTCACCCCACGTTTCCCAGTCTAACTTAGCAACCAAACTCCTTCTTTCCCAGTTAGTCCGCCTCAGATATTCCCCCCCCCCTTTCCCTACTTTCCTAAAGGTCTCTCGCCTTTCCCAGGTCCAAGTCCATGTGTCCAGGAGTTCCATCCGTGTCCCCTCAGATGTTCTCTCCCTTCCCCCTTATCCCAGGGACGGTCCTAAGCAACCAGTATCTCCTCTTTCCCCAGGAGCCTCCTAGATATTCCCCCCTTTCCTCACTTCCCCAAGGTGTTCTCGCCTTTCCCAGATCCATGTGTCCAGGAGTCCAACCGTGTCCCCTCAGATGTTCTCCCTCCCCACTTTCCCAGGGACTGCCTTAAGCACCAGTACACCTGTCTTTCCCAGGAGTCCTCCTCAGATATTCCCCCCCCTTTCCCCAAGGTGCTCTCGCCTTTCCCAGGTCCTTGTTCCATGTGTCCAGGAGTCCATCCGTGTCCCCTCAGATGTTCTCCCTTTCTCCCACTTTCCATGGAACTTGCCTTAGCAAACAGTATATCCCTTCTTTCCTAGAGTCCGCCTCAGATATCCCTCCCCTTTTCCCACTACCCTACCCCAAGGTGCTCTCGTCTTTCCAAGGTCCATGTGCCCAGGAGTCCATCCGTGTCCCCTCAGATGTTCTCCCTTCCCAACTTTCCCAGGGTCTGCTTAGCAAACCAGTATCTCCTTCTTTCCCATTAGTCCCCGCCACCCATGTTCCCCCGACCCCATCTTCCCACTCCCCAAGTGCTTCTCGCCTTTCCCAGGTCCCATGTGTCCAGGAGTCCATCCGTGTCCCCTCAGATGTTCTCCCTTCCCCACTTTCCCAGGGTCTGCCTTAGCAACCAGTATCTCCTCTTTCCCAGAGTTTCGCCTCAGAATTCCCCCCCTCTTCTTCCCCACTTCCCCAAGGTGGCTCTCTCGCTTTTTTCCCAGGTCCATGAGTCCAGGAGTCCATCCGTGTCACCCCCCCCCCCCCCCCCTCCCCCCCCCCTCCTCAGATGTTTCTCCCTTCCCACTTCCCAACGTCTTGCCTTAGCAACCAGTATCTCCTTCTTTCCAGGAGTCCGAATCAGATATTCCCCCCCCTTCCACTTACCCCAAGGACAGCTCTTACAGCCTTTCCCCCAGTACCATGTTCCATGTTCTCCCTCCCACCTTTACCAGGGTCTTCCTTAATCAAACCAGTATCTCCTTCTTACCCAGAGTCTGCCCTCAGAATATTCTTTCCCCCCTCCATTCCGCCGTCCTCCAAGGGTGTTTGTCTCTGTCCTTTTCAGTCCCATGGGCCCAGTGAGTCTCATCAGAGTCCCCATAGAATGTCTCCCTTCCCCACTTTTCCCAGGAATGCCTTAAGTCAACCAGTATCTCCTTCATTCTCAGGAGTCCGCCTCAGAATACTTCTTCTCCCCCCTTTTCCCCCACTTCCCCAAGGTGTTTCTCTGCTTCCCAGGTCCATGTGTCCCAGGAGTCCAACCGTGTCCTTCCCCTCAGATGTTCTCCCTTCCCCACTTTCCCAGGTCTAGCTTAGTCACCAGATTCTCCTCTTTCCCAGGATCCGCCTCAGATAATCATCCCCCCCCCTATTTCCCTACTTCATAAAGGTGCTCTCGCATTTCCCAGGTCCCATGATTCCATGTGTCCAGAGTCCATTCCGTGGTCCCCTCAAGATGTTCTCTTCTCCTTTCCCGCACTTTTCAGGGTTCTGAGGGCCTTACACCCATATCTTTCTTCTTTCCCAGAGTCTCTCAGATATTTCCCCCCACCCCTTTCCGCACGTCCCCAAGGCGTTCTCGCCTTTCCAGGTTCCATGTGACCAGGAGGTCCATCATCTTGGGTCATCCCTCAGATGTTTCTGTTTCTTCCCTTCCCCCACTTCCCTGGGAATGCCTTAGAACCACATATCTCCATTCCTTTCTCACAGACCGAGCCTCAGATATTCTCCCCCCCCCCTTTCCCCACTTCCCCAAGTGTGTTTCTCCCTAGCGAGACTGATTATTCCCAAGAGTATGTGTCCAGAGTCACCAACCGTGTCCCTCAGATGTTTCTCCACCTTCCTTCCCACTTTCCCAAGTCTAAGCTTAGCAACCACAAATCTCTCTCCTATCTTCCTGCCAGGAGGTCCGCCTCAATCATTCCACCCCCCCACCCCGTATTTCCCTACTTCCATAATAGGTTCATCTCTCTCGCATGTTTCCCAGGTCCAATGTTCCATGCGTGCCAGGCCAAGTCCATCCGTGTCCCCAGTCGATGATGGTTCGTCGGCTTTTGGGCCACTCGCACTTTGTGTGCATGAGGTTTGTGCTTGCCTTAGCATACAAAGAGGAAGCTCCTTCTTTAGCGGGCCAGGAGTCCCTCAATATCCCCCCCCCCCCCTATTTCCCTACTTCCATAAAGAGGTGCCTCTCGCATTTTCCCAGAGTCCATTTCCATGTGTCCCAGGAGTCCATCCGTGGTCCCCTCTGATGTCTCCCTCCTTCCAGCACCTTTTTCAGGGTCTGCCTTAGCACAGTACTCCTTCTTTCCCAGGAGACATGACTGCAGGATGATCCCCCCCCCTTTCCATTTCACGCGCACTATCCCGAGGGTTCTCGGCCTTTCCCAGTCCCAGTGTCCAGAGTCCATCCTGTCCCCACTATGATTTTCTCGTCGCTTCCCCCCTTTCCCAGGTCTGCATTAGCAACCAGTATCCCCATTCTTTCCTAGGAGTCCGCCTCAGATATTTTCCCCTCCCCTTACTCCCCACTTCCCCAAGTTGTTTCGCCTTTCCCAGTCCATGTGTCCAGGTTCCATCTGTTTCCTCTCAAAGTTTCCCCATCCTACTTTTCCCACGACTGCCCTTAAGCACTATTATCAACTCCTTTCCCAGGTAGTCCGCCTCAGATTTTCACCCTTTTTTTTCCCCAATTCCCAAGGAGTTATCGCCTTTCCAGTCCATGTGTCCAGAGTCCATCCGTGTCCCCTCAGATGTTCTCCTCCATCCCCACTTTCTCATAGGGACGCCGTTATCAACCTGTATCTCCTTCTTTCCCAGGAGTCCGCCTCAGATATTCCCCCCTTTCCCCCACTTCCCAATACAAGGTGTTTCTCGCTTTTCCCAGGTCCAAGTTCCATGAGCCAACCGTGTCCCCTCAGATGATCTCCCCTTCCCCACTATTCCCAGGGACTTGCTTAGCAACCAATCTCCTTCTTTCTCCAGGAGTCCCGCCTCATATATTTTCCCCCCTCCCCCATTTCACACTTCCCCAAGGTGATCTCGCTTTCTCAGGTCCATGGTCCTTGAGTCCATCTGTGTCCCCTGAGATGTTCTCCCTTCCCCTACTTGCCCCAGGGTCCTGCCTTACAAACAGTATCTCCCTACATTCCCAGGTGTCCGCCTCAGATATTCCCACCCATTTCGCCACTTCCACCAAGGTGCTCTCGCCTTTCCCAGCGTCCATTTCCATGTCCATGAGTCCATACCGTGTCCCCTCAGATGTTCTCCCCTTTCCCACTTTCCAGGGTCTTGACTTAGCAACAAGTATCGTCCTTCTTTCCCAGAGTCTGCTTCAGATATTTCCCCCCCCTTCTTTCACCACTCCCCCCAAGGAGTTCTCCGCCTGTCCCAGGTTCATGTTCCCAGATCCTCTGTGTCACCCACAGATGTTCTCACTTTCGAGTCCCTGCCCCACTTTCCCAGGGACTGGTCTTAGCAACCAGTATCTCCTTCTTCTCCAGGAGTCCGCCTCAATACATTTCCTCCCCCCCCCATTTTTCTCCACTTCCCCAAGGGTGTTGTCGCCTTATTCTCAGGTCCCATGTGTCCAGTAGTCCATCTGTGACCCCTGAGATGTTCCTCTCCTTCCCCACTTTCCCCAGGGAACTGTCCTAGCAACCAGTATCTCCTTTCTTCTCAGATCCGCCTCAGACATTTCCCTCCCCCCATTTCACCACGTCCCCAAGGTGTTCAAGCCTTCTCAGGTCCATGTGTTCAGGAGTCCGTTCCCCTGAGATGTTCTCCCTTCCCCCTTTCCCAGGGTCTGCCTTAACAACCAAATCCTCCTTCTTTCCCAGAGTCCGCCTCAGATAATTAAATTCTCCCCCCCCTTCCCCCACTTCCCCCCAAGGTTTTCTCCGCCTTTCCCAGGTCCATGTGTCCAGGAGTTCCACTGTGTCCCCTCAATGTTCTCCTTCCACCCACTTTCCCTGGACTACCTTAGCAACCCTTATCTCCATTCCCAAGGATCCGCCTCAGATTTCCTCCCCCCGCGCGCCTTTAAACCAATTCACAAGTGTTCTCACCTTTTCCCAGGTCCATGTGTCCAGGAGACCCATCCGTGTCTCCCGCAGATTTCCTCCTTCCCCACTTCCCAGGGACTGCCTTAGCAACCATATCTCTTCTTCCCAGGAGTCCTCCTCAGATATTCCCCCCCTTTCCCCACTTCTCCCAAGGTGTTCTCGCTTTTTACCAGGTCCATGGTTTCCAGGAGTCACTACCGTGTCACCTCAATGTTCCCCTTCCCCCACTTTCCCAGGGGTCGGCTTAGCAACCAGTATCCTCCTTCTTTCCCAGGATCCCGCCTCATATATTCACCCCCTTTCCCACTATCTTTAAAGTGCTCTTGCCTTTTCCCAAGTTCGCATGTTTCCATGTGTCTAGGAATCCATCCGAGGACCCCTCAGATGTTGCTCCATTCCCCCTTTCACCAGGTCTGCCTTAGCAACCAGTATCTCTTCTTTCCCCAGAGTCCTCCTCAATATTCCCCCCCTGTCCCCCACTTCCGCAAGGTTTCCTCGCCTTCCCCAGGTCCATGTGTCCAGGAGTCCATCCGCGCTCCTCAGATGTTCCTTCTCCTTCCCACTTTCCCAGGGGACTGCCTAAGTCATCCAGTATCACCATCACCTCAGGAGTCCGCCTCAGATATTCTCCCACCCCCCTTTTTCCAACACTTCCCCAAGGTGTTATCCGCTGCTTTCCCAGGTCCCCATGTGTCCAGGAGTCCATCTGAACATACCCAACAGATGTTCTCGGCCTTTCCCACTTTCGCCAGGGGGTGTTACGTGGTCGGCTATGGGGTATAAACCTCGTTTTAAGCTCCATTATTCTACCTAGAAGTATTGCCTCCTCAGATATTTCTCCTCGCGCGTGGGCCCTTTGTTTTTGGGCCCAATTCCCCCGAGAGTGTAGGTCGAATTTCCATAGGTCCATGTTACAATGTGTGCGCAGGATTTCCACCGGTGTCCCCCTCAGGATGTTACATGGTGTCTCGCGGGCGCGTGTCACGGTAGTTTCACCAAGGGTATTGCATTTGCAACCAGTAGTCTGCGCTTTTCACAGGGAGTGGCCGCTGCAAGATAGTTGTGTTGTCGGTTGCCCGGGCCGGCGCGTTCCCCACTTACCCAAGGTGTTCTCGAACTTTCCCAGGTATATGTGTCATGGGAGGAGTACATATGTGTCAAATCAGTGTTACACATAATTTCCACTATTTCACAGAGGTGTATGTATTAGAAACAAAGTTATATTCAGTCTTTATAAGAGTATCCGAATAAGATAGCCTCAACAAAAGGTATATAATAACACGTTCAAAAATGTTATAGGTATTTCAAAGGTACAGGGGTGCAATGGTGTAATATACGGTACAATAAGTTGTTAGAAATTTAAAATATGTAAAATGGGTCTGAATTAAAAAAGTAGTAGAATTAATTTAATTTGAGGAAGAATATTTTGTAAAGAAAATGTAAAATAGGAAAAAAGGTGTATAGGTTATAGAAGGGAAAATGTAAATGTTGTAATGAGTAATGAAGGGTAGAGATGGTTATTAGAAAGTAAAAAATTTAATTACCAGGGGATGAAGTAGCAAACAGAATAATAATTCTTTGTAAAAGTGTCAGCCTCAATAGTAACAAAAATTTAGTTACCCACTTCCCCCCAAGTGTGCAATCACTTTCCCAGGTCCATGTGTCCAGGAGTAATCCGTGGTCATTATGATGGGGTCTCCATTCCCCACTTTCCAGTAGTGCGTAGCATCCTTTTTCTCAGTATTTACCAGGAGTTTTAGTAAGTGATATTCAACCCAATCTTTCCCACTTCCCCAGTGCTCTCGCTTTTTCACGTAAATGGGTCCAGGAGTCCTTCCGAGTCTCCTCAGATGTTCTTTCTCCCTTTCCCACCTTCCAGGGTCTGCCATACAACCAGTATCTTCCTTCTTTCCCAGGAGTCTCGAATCAGAGATTCCCCCCCTTTCCCTCCCACTCCCCAAGAAGTTCTCGCCTTTCCCAGGACCATGGTGTCCAGGAGTCCCATCCGTTCCTCCTCAGATTTCTCCATTCCCAAATTTCCCAGGGTCAGCCTTAGCAACACATATCTCCTTCTTTCCCAAAAGTCCAACTTCAGATATTCCCCCCTCCTTTCCCCACTTCCCCAAGGTGTTCTCCGCTTTCCACCCAGGTCCAATGTGTCCCCCACGATTCCATCCGTGTCTCCTCAGAGTTTCACCCTTCCCCACTTTCCCAGGGTCTGCCTTAGCAACCAGTATCTCCTTCTTTCCCAGGAGTCCGAATCAGATATTCCCCCCCCCCTTCCCACTTCCCCAAGAAGCTCTCGCCTTTCCCAGGACCATGTGTCCCAATTTCATCTGTGTCCCCTCAGATGATCTCCCTACCCCACTATTCCCAGGAACTGCCTTAGCACCATTTTCTCCTTTTCTCCAGGAGTTCCGCCTCAGAAATTCTCCCCCCCTCTCTATAACCAAATCCCAGGTTTTCTCAGCCATTTTCCCAGTCCATGTGTCCAGGAGACCATCCGGTCCCCTCAGAATGTTCTCCCTTGCCCACTTCACAAGGACTTATGCTTAGCAACAGTATCCCTTCTTTCCCAGGAGTCTCCTCAGATATTCCCGCCTCTTCCCCAACTTCCCCAAGGTGTTCCTCGCTTTTCCGGTCCATGTGTCCAGGAGTCCACCGTGTCCCTCACATGTTCTCAACTTCCCTTCCCCCACTTTCCCAGTCTGCCTTAGCAACCAGTATCTTTCTCCTTCTTTTCCCAGAGTCCGCCTCATATATCCCCCCCCTTTCCCCAAACTTCCTTAAAGGTCTCTCGCATTTCCCAGGTCCATGTTCCATGTGTCCAGGAGTCCATCCCCGTGTCCCCAAAGAATGTTCACCTCCTCTCTCTCCTTCCCCACTTTCCAAGAGTCTGCCTTATCAACCAGTATCTCCTTCTTTCCCAGGAGTCCCCGTCTGCCTCAGATATTTCCCCCCCCTTTCCGCACTTCCCCAGGTTTCTCGCCTTTCCCAGGTCCAAGTGGTCCAGGATTCCATCATGTCCCCCTCAGCTGTTCTCCCTTCTCCCCACTTTCCCAGGAATGCCTAAGCAACCGAGTATCTCCTTCTTTCTCTGGTGTCCGCCTCAGATATTCTCTCTCCCCCCCCCTTTTCCCCACTTCCCCAAGGAGTTCTCGCTTTTTTCCCAGGTCCATGTTCCAGGAGTCAAAACGTTTCCCCCCTGTCCCCTCAATGTTCTCCTCCCTACGTCTTTCCCAGGGTCTAGCTTAGCAACCAGAATCTCCTACTTTCCCGGAGTCCGCCTCAGATATTCCCCCCCCCTTTCCTACTTCCTTAAAGGTGCTCTCCCCTTTCCCAGTCCATGGTCCATGTGTCCAGAGTTCCACCCGTGTCCCCTCAGATGTTCTCCCTTCCCCACTTTCCCAGGGTCTGCATTAGCAACGAGAATCTGCTTCTTTTCCCAGAGTCAGACTCAATATTCTCCCCCCCCCCTTTTTCCCCCCACTTCCCCAGGTGTTCTCGCCTTTTTCTCCGGTCCATGTGTCCAGGAGTCCATCTGTGTCTCCTCAGATGTTCCAACCTACCCCCACTTTCCCAGGGTCTGCCATAGCAACCATATCTCCTTCTTTCCCCAGGATCCGAATCAATATTCCCCCCCTTCCCACTTCCCCAAGAAGCCGTCGCTTTCCCAGGACCATGTGTTCCAGGAGTCCATCCGTGTCTCCTCAGATGTTCTCCATTCCCCAATTTCCCTAGGGTCTTGCCTAGTACACCAGTATCTCCTACCTTTCCCCCCAAAGTCCACCTCAGATATTCTCCCCCCCTTTCCCCCCCACTTCCCCCAAGGTGTTCTCGCCTTTCCAGCTCCATGTGTCCAGGAGTCCATCTCCGTGACTCCTTCAGATGTTCTCCCTTCCCCACTTTTCCCTCAGGTCTGCCTATTATCAATCCAGTTATCACCTCTCCAGGAGTCCGAATCAGATTTCCCCCCCCCCCTTCCCACTTCCCCCAAGAAGCTCTCGCCTTTTCCCCAGAACCATGTGTCCATGAGTTCAATCTGTGTCCGCCTCAGATGTTTCTCCCTTCCCGCACTTTCCCCAGGGACTGCCCTTACAAACCATTTTCTCCTTTCTCAGGAGTCCGCTCCTCAGATATCTCCCCCCCACTTTAACCCAAATTCCCCCACGGTTGTGCTCGCCTTTTCCAGGTCCATGTGTCCAGAGGAACCATCCGTGTCCCCTCAGATGTTCCCCCTTGCCCTCTTTCCCAGGGTACTGCACTTAGCAACCAGTATCATCACTTCTTTGCCCAGATCCCACCTCAGTTTATTCCCCCTCTTTCCCCACTTCCCCAAGGTGTTCTCGATTTTCCCAGGTCCATGTGTCCAGGAGTCCAACCGAGTCCCCTCACAATGTTTCTCCCCTTCGCCCACTTCCCAGGGTCTGCCTTAGCACCATATCTCCTTCTTTCCCAGGCGTCCGCCTTCAGCTATTCCCACCCCCCTTTCCCTAACTTCCCTTAAAGTGCTCTCCGCATTTTCCCAGGTTCATGTTCCATGTGTCCCAGGAGTCCATCCGTGTCCCCTCAGATGTTCTCTCTCGCCTTCCCACTTTCCCCAGGGTCTGCCTTAGCAACCATATCCCTTCTTCCCAGGTGTCTGCCTCAGAATTCCCCCCCCTTTCCGCACTTCCCCAAGGTGTTCTCGCCTTTCCCAGGTCCTTGTGTCCAGGATTCCATCAGTGTCCCCTCAGATGTTCTCGCCTTCCCCCACTTTCCGCAGGGAATGCCTAGTAACCATATCTCCTTCTTTCTCAGGAGTCCGCATCAGATATTCTCCGCCACCGTTTTCCCCCCACTTCCCCAAGGTGTTCTCGCTTTTCCCAGGTCCCATGTGTCCAGAGTCAAAACGTGTCCCCCTCAGATGTTCCTTTCTTCCCTTCCCCACTTTCCCAGTATTCTAGCTTATGCAACCAGAATCTCTCCTTCTTTCAAAGGAGTCCGCCTCAGATATTCCCCCCCCTTTTTCCCTACTTCCTTAAAGGTGCTCTCAGCCTTATCCCAGGTCCATGGTCCATGGTGTCCCCAGATCCATCCGTGTCCCCTCAGATGTTTCTTCCTTCCCCACTTTCCCAGGGACTGCCTTAGCAACCAGTATCTCCTTCTTTCCCAGGAGTCCTCCTTAGATATTCCCCCCCTTTCCTCACTTCCCCAAGGTGTTCTTGCCTTTCCCAGATCCATAGTGTCAGGAGTCCAACCGGTCCCCTCAGAAATGTTTCTCCTTCCCCACTTTCCCATGGGGACTGCCTTAGCGAACTACCAGTATCTCCTTCTTTCCCGGAGTCCGCCTCAGACTTCCCCCCCCCCCCCTTAGTCCCCAGGTGCCTCTCGCCTTTCCCAGGTCCTTGTTCCATGCTGTCCCCAGGAGTCCATCCTTTCCGTTGTCCCCTCAGATGTTCTCCCTTTCCCACTTCCCATGGACTGCCCTAGGCAAACAGTATCTCCTTCTTTCCCATGAGTCCGCCTCAGATATTCCCTCCCCTTTCCCCACTTCCCCAAGGTGCTCTCGTCTTTCCAAGGTCCATGTGCCCAGGAGTCCAACCGTGTCCCCTCAGAAGTTCTCACCTTCCCCACTTTCCCAGGGCTGCCATAGCAACCATATCTCCTTCTTTCCCCAGGAGTCCGAATCAGATATTCCCCCCCCCCCTTCCCATTCCCAAGAAGCTCTCGCCTTTCCCAGGACCATGTGTCCAGGAGCCATGTCCTGTCTCCTCAGATGTTCTCCATCCCTAATTCCCAGGGTCTGCCTTAGCAACAAAGTATCTCCTTCTTTCCCAGGAGGTCCGAATCAGATATTCCCCCCCCTTCCCACTTCCCCAAGAAGCTCATCGCCTTCCAGGACCATGTGTCCAGGAGTTCATCTGTGGCCCCCCCCTCAATGTACTCCCTTTCCCACTTTCCCAGGGACTGCCTTAGCAACCATTTTCTCCTTTCTCAGGAGTCCGCCTCAGATATTCTCCCCCCCCTCTTTTAAAACCAATTCCCAAGTGTTTCTCGCCTTACCCATGGGGCCATGTGTCCAGGAGACCATCATCCCGTGTCCCCTCAGAATGTTCCCCTTACCCCCACATTCCCCAGGGTCTGCCTAGCAACCATATCTCCTTCTTTCCCACGATCCGCCCCAGATATTCCCACCCCCTTTCCCCTACTTCCTTAAAGTGCTCTTGCCTTTCCCAAGTCCATGTTCCCATGTGTCTAGGAGTCCACTCCGTGTCCCTCAGATGGTTCACCCTTCCCCACTTTTCCCATGGTCCTGCTTAGCAACCAAAGGTTTATCTCCTCCTTTTCCCCGGAGTCCTCCTCAATATTCCCCCCCATTCCCCACTTCCCCAAGTATTCTCGCCTTTCCCAGGTCCCATGAGTCCAGGAGTCCCCATCCCGTTCTCCTCAGATGTTCTCCCTTCCCCCACTTTCCCAGGGACATGGCCTTAGCAACCAGTATCTCCTTCTCTCTTCAGGAGTACGCCTCCGATATTTTCCCCCTCCCTTTTCCTCCCCACTTCCCCAAGGGTTCTCGCCTTTCCCAGGTCCCATGTGTCCAGGAGTCCATCTGTATCCCCGTCAGAGTTCTCTCCCTTCCCCACTTTCCCAGGGACTGCCTAGCAACCTTTATCTCCTTTCCCCAAGAGTCCGCCTCAGATAATTCTCCTCCCCCCTTTCCCAATTCCCCCAAGGTGCTGTCGCCTATCCAGGTCCATGTTCCATGTGTCCCAGGAGTCCATCCGTGTCCCTCTCAGATGTTCTCCATTCCCCACTTTCCAGGGTCTGCACTTAGCAACCAGTATCTCCTTCTTTCCCAGGAGTTCGCCACAGATATTTCCCTCCCACCTCTCCCCACTCCCCAAGGTGCTCTCGCTTTTCCCAGGTCCATGTGTCCGGAGTCCATCCGTGTTCCCTCAAGATGTTCTCCCTCTCCCCACTTCCAGTCCTGCCATAGCAACCATAACTCCTTCTTCCCAGGAGTCCGAATCAGATATTCCCCCCCCCCTTTCCCAATTCCCCAAGAAGCTCTCGCGTTTCCCAGGACCATGTGTCCAATAGTCCATTTCCGCTGTCCATCCTCAGATGTTCTCCATTCCCCAATTTTCCAGGTCTGGCCTTAGCAACCAGTATCTCCTTCCTTTCCCCTAAAGTCCACCTCACATATTCTCCCACCCCCCTTTCCCCACTTCCTCCCCAAGGTGGTTCTCGCCTTTCCCAGGTCCATGTGTCCAGGAGTCCAATGGCGTGTCTCCATCAGATGTTCTCCCTTCCCACACTTCCCAGGGTCTGCATAGCAACCAGTATCTCCTTCTTTCCCAGGAGTCCAAATCAGAATATTCCCCCGGACCCTTCCCACTTCCCCAAGAAGCTCTCGCCTTTCCCCAGGACCATGTGTCCAAATCATCTGTGTCCCCTCAAATGTTCTCCCTTCCCCACTTTCCCAGGGAACTCGCCTTAGCAACCATTTTCTCGCTTTCCTCAGGAGTCCGCCTCACAGATATTCTCCCCCCCCTCTTTAACCAATTCCCCAAGGTGTTCTCGCCCTTTCCCAGGTCCATGTGTCCCAGAGACCAACCGTGTCCCCTCAGATTTTCTCACCTTTGCCCATTTATTTCCCAGGGACTATTGCCTTAGCAACCAGTATCTCCTTCTTTCCCAGGAGTCCCCTCAAGATAATTCCCCCTCTTTCCCCACTCCCCAATGGGTTCTCGCTTTTCCCAGTCCATGGTGTCCAGGAGTCCAACCGTGGTCCCCTCACATGTTCTTCTTCCCCACTTTCCCAGGGTCTGCCTTTAGCAACCAGTATCTCCTTCTTTCCACAGGATCGCCTCAGATATTCCCTCCCCCCCCCCTTTTCCCTACTTCTTAAGGTGCTCTCGCATTTCCCAGGTCCATGTTCCATGTGTCCATGGATTCGATCCGTCCCCTCAGATGTTCTCCCTTCCCCACTTTCCCAGGTTCTGCCTTAGCAAGCAGTATCTCCTTCTTTCCCAGGAGTCTGCCTCAGATATGTTCCGCCCCCCCCTTTCCGCACCTTCCCCAAGGTGTTCTCGCCTTTTCTTCCCATGTCCATGTGTCCAGGTATTCCATCTGTGTCCCCCTCAGATGTTTATCCCTTCCCCATTCTTTCCCTTCCCAGGGAATTGCTAGCAACCAGTATCGCTCCTACTTTCTCAGGAGTCCGCCTCAGATATTCACCTTCTCCGCCCCCCCCTTTTCCCCACTCCCCAAGGTGTCTCTCGCTTTTTCCAGTCCAATGTGTCCAGGAGGTCAAAACGTGTCCCCTCAATGTTCTCCCTTCCGCTACATTTTCCCAGGGTCTAGCTTAGCAACCAGAACACCTTCTTTCCCAGGAGTCCCGCCTCAGATATACCCCCCCCCCTTCTCCCTACTTCCCTTAAAGTGCTCTCGCGCCTTTCCCAGGTCCATGGTCCATGTGTCCAGGAGATGCATAAACATCCGTGTTCCCCTCAGATTCGCCACTTCCCCACTTTCCCAGGGACTGCTTATGCAACCAATACCACCTATCTTTTCCCAGATCCTCCTTAGATATTCCCCCCCTTGTCCTCACTCCCCAAGGTGTCCTCGACTTCCCAGATCCATGTTTCCAGAGTCCAACCGTGTCCCTCAGTGTTCTCCTTCCCTACTTTACCAGGGAATTGCCTTAGCAAACCAGAATCTCCTTCTTTCCGCAGGAGTTCCGCCTCAGATATTCCCCCCACTTATCCCCATAGGTGCTCTCGCCTATCCCAGGACCTTGTTCATGTGTCCATGGAGTCCATCCGTGTCCCCTCAGATGTCTCCCTTACCCACTTTCCCAGGGCACAGCCTTAGCAAACAGAAGCTCCTTCTTTCCATGATGTTCCTGCCCTCAGATATCCCTCCCCATGTCCCCACGTCCCCAAGGTGCTCTCGAGTCTTTCCAAGGTCCATGTGCCCAGGGAGTCCATCTGCAGTGTCCCCCTCAGATTTTCTCCCTTCCCCACTTTCCCAGGGTCTGCCATAGCAACCAGTATCTCCTTCATTCCCAGGAGTCCGAATCAGATATTCCCCCCCGGGCCCTTCCCCACTTCCTCCCAAAAAAGCCTCCGCCTTTTCCCGGACCCATGTGTCCAGGAGTCCATCCGTGTCTCCTCAGATGTTCTCCATTCCCCAATTTCCAGGGTCTGCCTAGCAACCAGTATCACCTTCTTTCCCAAAAGCTCCACCTCAGATATTCTCCTCCCCTTTTTCCCCACTGTCCCCAAGGTGTTCTCGCCTTTCTTTCCCAGGTCCCCATGTGTCCAGGAGTCCACCGTGGTCTCCTCAAGGTGTTCTCCCTTCCCCACTTTCCCAGAGTCTGCCAAGCAAAACCAGTATCTCCTTCTTTCCCAGGAGTCCGAATCAGATATTCCTTCCCCCCACCCCTTTCCCACTCCCCAAGACGCTCTCGCTCTCCAGGACTCATGTGTCCAGAGTTCATTCTGTGTCCCCTCAGATGTTCTTCTTCCCTTCCCCACTTTCCAGGACTGCCTTAGCAACCATTATCTCCTATTCTCAGGGAGTCACCTCAATATTCACCCCCCCTCTTTAACCAATCCCAAGGTGTTTCCGGCCTTCCCAGTCCAAGTTCCAGGAGACCATCCGTGTCCCCTCAGATGTCTCCTCACCATGCCCACTTTCCAGGGACTGCCTTTAGCAACCCAGTAAAGCCCTTCTTTCCCAGAGCGCATTCCCTACCCTCAATATTCCCCCTCTTTCCCACTTCCCCAAGGTGTTTTCAGCTTTCCCAGGTCATGTGTCCAGGAGTCCCAACCGTGTCCCCTCCAATGTTCTCATCCCTTCCCCACATTTCCCAGGGTCTGCTTAGCAACCAGTATCTCCATCTTACCCAGGAGTCCGCTAAGATATTCCCCCCTCTCCGTTCCTACTTCCTTAAAGGTGCTCCTCGCATTTCCCAGGTCCCATGTTCCATGTGCCAGAGTCCATGGTCCGTGTCCCCTCAGATGTTCTCCCTCCCCCACTTTCCCAGGGTCTGCCTTAGCAACCAGTATCTCCTTCTTTTCCCAGGAGTCTGCCTCATATATTTCTCCCCCCCCCCTTTCCGCACTTTCCCCAAGGTGTTCTCGCCTTTCCCAGGTCCATGATGTCCAGGATTCCATCAGTGTCCCTCAGATGTTCTCCCTTCCCCACTTTCCCAGGGAATGCCTTAGCACCAGTATCTCCTTCTTTCTCAGGAGTCCGCCTCAGATATTCACCACCCCCCCTTTTCCCCCACTTCACCAAGGTGTTCTCGGCTTTTCTCTCCTTACCCCAGGTCCATGTGTCCAGGAGTCAAAACGTGTCCCCTCAATGTTCGCCCTCCTACTTACCCAGGTCTACTTAGCAACCAAGAAATCATCCTTCTTTCCCAGGAGTCCGCCTCAGATATTCCCCCCCCATTTCTCCTACTGTCCTTAAAGGTGCTCTGCCGCTCCAGCCATTCCCAGGTCCATGGTCCAGTGTCCAGGAGTCCACCCGTGTCCCCTACAGATGTTCTCCCTTCCCCACTTTCCCATGGATCTATGCCATTAGCAACCAGAATCTGCTTCTTTCCCAGAGGTCCGCCTCTATAATTCCCTCCCCCCCCTTTCCCCACTTCCCCAAGGTGTTCTCAGCTCTTTCCCAGTCCATGTGTCCAGTTGAGTCCATCTGTGTCTCCTCAGATGTTCTCGCC
The DNA here is from genome assembly GCF_026875155.1 of Cherax quadricarinatus. Lineage (NCBI taxonomy): Eukaryota > Metazoa > Arthropoda > Malacostraca > Decapoda > Parastacidae > Cherax > Cherax quadricarinatus. The sequence continues at coordinate 30,510 of NW_026507292.1, forward strand.
TTCCTCTTCACTTTCCCAGGGTCTGCCATAGCAACCAGTATCTCCTTCTTTCCCAGGAGTCGAATCCAGATATTCCCCCGCCCCTTCCACTTCCCCCAAGACGCTCTCGCCTTTCCCAGGACCATGTTGTCCAGGAGTCCCCATCCCGTGTCTCCTCAGATTGTTCTCCATTCCCCAATTTCCCAGGGTCTTCCTTATGCAACAGTATCTCCTTCTTATCCCCAAAAGTCCACCTCAGATATTTCTCCCCCCCCCCTTTCCCACTTCCCACAAAGTGTTCTCGCCTTTCCCAGGTCCATGTGTCCAGGAGTCCATACCGTGTCCTCCTCAGATGTTCTCCCTTCCCCCCTTTCTCCAGGGTCATGCCATAGCAACGCAGTATCTCCTTCTTCCCAGGAGTCCGAATCAGCTATTCCCCCCCCTTCCCACTTCCCCCAAGAAGCTCCTCTCGCCTTTCCCAGAGACCATGTGTCCCAGGAGTTCATCTGTGTCCCTCAATCTTCCCCCTACCCACTTTCCCAGGGACTTGCCTTAGCAACCATTTCCTCCTTTCCTCAGGAGACCTTCCAGGATATTCTCGGCCCCCCCCTCTTAACCAATTCCCAAGGTGTTCATCGCCTTTTCCCACTCCATGTGTCCAGAGACCATCCGTGTCCCCCTCAGATGTTCTCCCTTTGCCCACTTCCCAGGACTGCCTTAGCAACCGATTATTCCTTCTCCTTCTTTCCCAGGAGTTTTTTTTTTTTTTTTTTTTTACACATGGTTTGACAAGGTTAAGGATCCCTAGCTTTATTGACAAGCTATTTACAGGTTAAGGATTCCTAACTTTATTGACAAGCTAAGAGCTGTTACCTACATCAGCTCATTTGAAGCATTTTATTGTTATGAGACATACAAGTAGGGAACAGGATGAGTTGGAGCCATCTGTGGCCAGCATTTTCATTTGATCAACTGACGTTATCTCGTTGACATCATTATGCTGAACGAAATGTTTCCATACTCGAGTCATCCTCGGTATGTATGATCTCAGATGGATGATGTTCTGGAGAAGGGTACAGCCAGAGTGAAGTTGCTGCTTTCTGCCCGTCTTGTGGCATAAAAGCTTGTTTCGCGCTGTCCTCGAAGTGGATCCAAGTGTGGTATTTTGACAATATTGGCCTTGTACATAACAGTAAGGCACCCACATCCCTCCTATGTTGAAGGCTCTGCTGAAATGACAGATCCATCCAGGATGGGTCCAGGCGAGAGATGAGACGTCTTGCTCTGTTCTCTACTCTGTCAAGCAGTCGCAGATGAGAGGGGGACAGGCAAACCAAGAAAGTGGAGCATACTCAAGGTGTGAGCGTACTTGTGCCTCGTACAGTATCTTGCAACCCCTACTGTCAAGCAGATGCGAGATACGGCGAAGTGCTGTAAGCTTCCCTGGCTGCCTTGTTTGCAAGATTTACAACATGGTTTCTTCATGGTTAGTTTGGAGTCAAATTTCACCCCAAGGATATCAACTTCTTCTCCAGGTGCCAACATCCTCCCATTCATCCTTACTACTGCACCAGCATTACCATCATGGTGCCTAGAGACGATCATCATTTGCGTTTTCTCAGGTGCAAATGTTACTTGCCATCTATTTCCCCAAGCTGATATAGCTCTCAGCTGGTGATTGATGTAGCTTAGAGCAGCTGGCATTTCTTCTCTTGGATAAGTGAATGTCAGTGTACAGTCGTCTGCATATGCATGTGATTCTGGGATGAGATGAAGAAGGTCGTTGAAGTAGACATTCATAACAGTGGACCCAGCACACACTTCCTTGTGGAACGCTTGCCCCAATAGGATGTCTTGCTGATTCCGTTCCATTGAGGACTACACTTAGAGATCTACCATGAAGGTAATCACTGAGGAACATAGCGTAGAGCCTGCAATTCCCAGTGCTTGAAGTTTTGCTAAGAGGCCCTGGTGCCACACCCGGTCGAAAGCGCCAGCAATGTCCAGTGCTACCACACAGCTGACTTTGGATTCATCCAGTGACTGGTGCCACTTAGTGGAGAGGTTTAACAACAGATCAGCAGCAGAGTAACCTTTCCTGAAGCCATATTGACGATCACAAAGTAGTGAGTGGTAGTCAAAAAAATCTGTCATTTGTCTTGAGATTATGTCTCAAGATCTTACCAGTGATTGACAGGAGTGACACTGGTCTGTAGTTGCTGATTTCTGCTCTGCCTTCTTTTTGTGAACAGGGACTACATTTGCCTCTTTCCATGGAGAGGGCCATTTGCACTGTACTAGGCAGTGCTGAAAGATGCGAGTTAGAGGTGCTGCTAGCTGGTCTGCACATCTTCTCAACAATCTTGAGCTCAACTGTCTGGGCCCACAGCCTTTTCTTGGTCAAGTGATTTAAGAAGGAAATGCACCTCCTCCTGCCTTATTGTCACCCCTGACAGTTTTGATACAGTTCTTGCAGCTAGCCAAGGAGGGTCCCTTGCTGGATCAGGAACTTGCATTTTGGTAGCAAAGTGTTCAGCAAAGAGGTCCGCTTTCTCTGACTACTAGTAGAGGTGGTCCCATCCTGTCGATTTAGAGGTGGAATAAGTTCGCCTCAGATATTCCCCCCCCTCTTCCCCACTTCCCCAAGGTGCTCTCGCTTTTCCCAGGTCCATGTGTCCAGGAGTCCATCCGTGTCTCCTCAATGTTCTTCCCTTCCCCACTTTCCCCAGGTCTGCCATAGCAACCAGTATCTCCTTCTTTCCCAGAGTCCG